>JANHFT010006901.1:245494-281309 GCA_032467955.1 Pseudoxenodon macrops | reverse complement strand
TGCCAACCTAGCAGTTCGAAAGCACGTAAAAATGCAAGTAGAAAAATAGGGACCACCTTGGTGGGAAGGTAACAGCGTTCTGTGTCCTTTTAGTGTTTAGTCATGCTGGCCACATGACCACAGAGATGTCTTCGGACACCACTGGCTCTTTGGCTTTGTAACAGAGATGAGCACTTCCCCCTAGAGTTGGGAATGACTAGCACATATGTGCCAGGGGAACCTTTACTTTTACCTATTATTGGAAGGAAATCATCAAGGGTTTTGAGCCTCCTAAGGCATGAAAGCTGGTTGGTGTCTTTGGATCAGTTCTTCTTTCTCAGCTCAATTCACCTCAGAGGATTGTTGTGGGGAAAATAGAAGCTGGGCATATTATGTATGTTTGCCATCTTGAGTTGATGAAATATTAATGAATAGGATAAAAATATAATACAGATTATCCTTGCTTAATGACCCTAATTGGAACAAGCAGTTCTGTCACTAAGCAGAATATTGCATGCCTGCGCCAACTTACAACGGGTTGTGGTTGTTAAGCAACACATCACATGAATATGATTTGCAACCTCTTGCTGGGTCGCCCCTTGACCTTGTTTTGTCAGAAGCTAGCTGGAAAGGTTGCAAATGGTAGTCATGTGACCAAAGGATGCTGCAAATGTCATAAATACACGATGGTTGTCAAGCATCTGAATTGTGATCACATTAAACCAGGGATGTTGCAACAGTCATGCAAAGACCATGTTGTAAATCAATTTTTGTAAACCAGTTGTAACTTTGAACAGTCACTAGCTATAGCAATAGCACTTAGACTTATATATTGCTTCACAGTGCTTGACAGCCCTCTCTAAGCCATTTATAGAGTCAGTATATTGTCCTCAACAATCTGGGTCCTCAATTTACTCACCTTGGAAGGATGGAAGGCTGAGTCAACCTTGAGCCTGGGGAGATTCAAACTGCCAAATTGCAGGCAGTCGGCAGTCAGCAGAAGTAGCCTGCAGTACTGCATTCTAACCACTGCACCACCGCAGCTCTTAAATGAACGACTAAGCAAGGAAATGTAATAGTAATAATAAACTAACCACAGTGGCTTGGTTCATACCTAAACTCAAATGTAATTGGTTAGTTTGTAGTTTAATCTGTTGTGTAACTAATCATGGAGAAATGTTTTCTTTTGCTTCTGTAAAATAAAAGTACAGGTAGTCCTCAACTTGCAACAGTTCAAAGTTACAATGACACTGAAAAAGTCAACTTATGACCGTTTTTCACAATTAAGACCATTGATTCCCCAATCAGGTGATCAAAATTCAGACGCTTGGCAACTGACTCATACTGATGACGGTTGCAGTGCCCTGAGATCATGTGATCACCTTCTGCGGCCTACTGACAAGCAAAGTCAATGGGGGAAACCAGATTCACTTAACAACCATGTTACTAAATGGTTATTATGTTACTAATTGCAGTGATTCACTTAACAATTGTGGCAAGAAAGGTGGTAAAGAGTGACAAAATTCACTTAACAACTGACTCACTTAGCAACAGACATTTTGGGCGCAAGTGTGGTCACAAGTCGAGGATTACCTGTACAACAAACGCCCCTGTAAAAGCAGGTGTTGAAAACCAGGATCTTGTTATTGCTAAAAGCCTTTAATCTTCCTCCTACGTAGGGCTGCTTCAGTCCAGTGCAGGAATAGCACCGCAATTCCCCCATCCCACCCCAAAAGGAAGCTTATCAGCTCCTCTACGCAGAAACATCTGGGTCTCCAAACAATAGCTTCAATTTACAAATGCCACAGCTTGCATTTCCTACCTTTTATTCCCCTATGGCCTCTCTTTTTTCTGCCTCCCCGCTCCCCGAAATGATATTAGCGAAACCATACGCCAAAATACACTTATTCGGTTGTTGTTGTTTTTAAATGCCACAAAATTCTTTCTGCAGCGGAATAACACTCGTCCCCCTTAAAGATGCAATGGAACTCTATCACATTTCCTTCCTAGATAGGACTTTTATCGCTTCCCAGTCGATCCTCGTAACTCTATGATTTACTACCATGATCCCTCTCAAGTCTAGACGCCATCCATCAAACGATTACAGACCGGATGACCTATAGACCAGGAAGGAGTTGTCGAGGTAAAGCTTCCGGTACAGTGCCTAGTTTAAGAATCATTCTAACCATTCCCGGCAAGGTGTAAAAGTCTTCGGCTGTTTCTCCTCGCCGGCCGTTACAGCTTCCTTGCGAGGCGTGTGTGAGCGGGCCTGGCTTGGCCTTCCTCCTCGGCATGCTCGGGCGGAGCCGGTCTTTCCTCCCAGAGTATTATGACCTGCGCTTTCAAGTAAGTCCCGGAGCGTGTCATCCCAAAAAAAGAGAGTCTCCCTCGGGTCTCTTTAACAGGAAAGGGGAGCGAGTCGGTTGGTTAGCCACTCCCGAGGTGTTCTGCTGTGGGGAAGAGGCGAAGATGTCGCGCGGGGAGAGCTGTATTGCGGCGAGAGAGAAAAACCGCACCACAAAAGGCTTCGGGGGGGTCCTATAAAAGCCCACCTGTTTCCAGGACGTAAATTCTCTCACCTGTCCCAAGTTATCTAAACAAACAAACACACCGCGATCCCTTTATTCCAAATGGCCTAAATTCTAGATTTGCTTCCTATGACAGTTTGAGCATCCTTTTTTTTTAATCTTTGAACCATCTCCCTAATTTGTGTTTGGATTAATTTATTGTTTTCTTTTTCATTCTCCTTCAGTTGTTGTTGTTGTTGTTGTTGTTTTTTAATGAAAAGAGCTATGGAGATTTGTCAGTCATCCAGATCAAGGTTGTTCCCAGTGGTGCATTGGAAAAAACAAGGTCTTTTGGGGGGAAATAGCACCTTTGGGACAGAGCAGCCATTGTGATCCTACGGGAGTAGAATAAAAAGAAACTTGTAATAGATAAGAGGAATATTAATGAAAAGTCTTTAGAAGTATGCATGATAAAAAGCATACGATGATTTTAAAGTTTTAAGTTTTTAAATCCAGCTGCAAGAAATATATTTCATACATTTAATGACGTCTGGGCTGGAGAATTGCAGCAAAATAACTATATACATAATCACATATTACATTTTTGTATGCTTTTGAAATCAATGCTTCAAATTCTAGCACTATTAAAATGTACTGGATCTTTCTGCCAAAGGTCAAAGGTTCATTGTTTGGGATTTATGATATATAATGATTTGGAGAATATAACTTCCTAGAGTTTCTGTCTAGCAATGGATGCTCCATATGATGGCGGTGAAGTAACTGTAGTCATGGAAGAGATAGAAAGCACATACACTTATTCATCCCCAGTGCCATCTAAAAAGAAGAAGAAATATAGAAGTCCTGGAGATCAAGGGGAAAAAACTAAAAAGCCTAGGTGAGTGATTTTCCGACATGAATAATCAGTTGTCATCAACTGTTTAGGAATTACTATTCCTTATTTTGTCTTTTTGTAAATATTTTAAAATCTATGATGGTACTTTCACACATGCATACTCGGCAAAAATCAACCTGCTCTGTGACTAATGGCATTTATTACAGAATTAATGGAGAGTGTTGTGAAATTATGATTGAGTTTTTGGATAAACCCAGAGGCGACAAATAAATTTCATAAATGATACCCTGTTCAAAATGTTAAAATGTTGAGCTATAGTTCCATAACTGAGAAATTAGTAGTCTTATACTCTTACTTAGTAGAGTTTCTACTCTAAATAATTACTGTAGTTTCTTTGAAGAGTTTCATTTTTTAAATTAATAGTTTGGTCATGCTTTAAATTATTTAATAGCTTTAGGATTCCATGTAAAAACTGTGCTCATAATTTTTGCTTCTTAAGTAACTTTTTGAGATAAATGATTATGGATATATATATATATATATACTTTATGTATATTCTTATGAATATAAGTATATGTGTTTGTACCTTTGAATTTATTTTTATTTATTTATTGGATTTATATGCTGCTCATCTCGTCCAGCAACAACATGGACAAATCCTCGCAGATTTCTAGGCAACATTTTTTGAAATTATTTTGCCATTGCCTTTCTCTTATGGCTGAGAGTGAGTGACTGGCCTAAATGTATGCAGCTAGCTTCATGCTTAAGACAACTAGAATTCATGGTCGCCCAGTACCTTTAACTGCTATACTTAATTGACTGTCTATGACTATGACAGTTGCAGTGTCCTGGAGTCATGTGATCCCATTTTGCAACTTTCAGAAAAGCAAAGTCAATGGGGAAACCAGATTCACTTAACAAACATTTTGCTGATTTAACTACTACAGTGATTCACTTAACAAATGTGGCAAGAAAAGTCATAAAATGGGGCAAAACTCACTTAAGAAATTTCTCATTTAACAGCATATATTTTGGGCTCAATAGTGGTTGTAAGTTGAGAAATACCTGCATATGGGGTTCTCACAGAGTTTCCACTTGGGCACTGAATAAATTCAAATTAGCTCACAGAGCATGGTCATTGTCAAAAGTGGGAAAAACTACTGCAAAACATCTGGAAGCCATCAGATTGCTTGCATCTGCAGTATTTACAAACACAGTAATGGAATAGCATCTGTTTGTTAGTTGAGTTGAAGCAGGTCAAGGTATACATATGAGAAATAAATCCTATTACCTTTTTAGCAAAACTGCAGTAATAATACATTAAATATCTAAAACTCTTCTGTGCTTTTATGATTCCCCAGATCAACTGTCTGAAGCAGCCACTACACTTTATCATATGACAGGGTTGGCTCTATAGCAAAATAATGGACTACTCTTGGACTGCTATATTAAAAAGCACATTCTCTATGGACCTGACTTGCATGCAATTATCTAAAGGTGCTCTAAAAGTTACTGTTTCAAAGTAATTGCTTATGAACAAAGGCAAGATTAAAGACATAATTAATAATAACAAAATTTAGGCCAACTGACAATTTTAAAAGAATGAGAGATACCTAAGTTAAGATAAGTTTTATTGTCATTTTTGTGAGCACACTGGTCCACATTAAAAATGACATTCTGTTGCCTGCCCTCAAGAGAAATTATGTATCTACCCAAACACATACAGAACACACATATACACATGCTATATAATCACTGTCCATTTTGAATACATAGTGGAAAGAGGAAATTTGAGAGTTCACAAGCTTGATGCTTTATGCAACAAAACTCTTGATGTTCTGCTTCGGATACCATGAAGCCTCCTCCCAGAAGGTAACAAGAAAAACAGATCATGAAGAGAATATGTAGCATCCCACCCAGTCAATCTCTGCTCAAGCATTGCTTATATGCCATGTCCTGGATAGAAGGAAGTGAACTGCCCATAACCTTTTCAGCCATCCTCACCATTCTCTGCACTGCCTTCCTATTTGAATGCTTCAAGAATGCTCTAGAAACTTTTTTCATGTAATTGAAGATATTCAAGAACTCATCAAGAACTAACAGAAGAGTTTGGATGATGTGGGTGTTTTAAAAGTCACCGTTCTTTTTCAAGAAATTCTGCTTTAAGAGTTTCTCATTCTTATTGCTCTCAACAGTATCCTGAAGAGTCTTTTCATCCTAGATAGCAAAACAAGCCATTATCATTTGTTTTATTGTTTATAAGAATATATTAAAAGCAAAGTGTCTGGACCATGGACCATGGACTAAACAATACCGTAGTGCATATCATTTACTTGTGTCTGTTTCAATTTATGTCATATTGTAATTCTTGGGGGGGGGGGAAGATGATTTACCAATACTTTTGGGCACATTTGTAAGTTGAAAATAAGACTTTCTGAAATCAATAGGTGTTGCAAGGGTATATGGTTCTTTAGACTTTGCTTGCACACATAGTTTTGGGATGTTCATTGAACAGAGCTTGCAGTCCTAGTCTTTGTATAATTCTGTTAAAAAGTTTTTATCATTGTTTATTGAAAATGCATGTGAAAATACAGACCAGGAGTAGATGGATAATTTGCTTGCATTACAATTTGAGAGGAAACTAGAAAAGTATTTTGCTTGTTTTTCAGATCTGCATATCTTCTGTATTATTATGATATATACCTGAAAGTTCAGCAGGAACTCCCACACCTTCCTCAGTCTGCAATTAACAAGAAGATCAGTGAAAGTTGGAGGCTGCTTAGTGTAGCTGAGAAAAGTTATTATTTGGAGAAGGCGAAATTAGAAAAAGAAGGTCTAGACCCGGTAATTAATTTGTTTATAAATATGCTCGTGCAGGTCTTTTGTGTGCATGTATGTATGTATATTTTATATGCTGTATGTATTGAAAGCTCAAAAACAAATAGAATGCTGTTCTTAGAGGTACTCAGGAGGATAATTATGTTTCCATGAGTTCCTGTTGTAGATTTGTAGTCATAGGATGTTTCTGTATGGAAACTTCCAAGTTCATAGGAATCTAAACACCTGCAATATTGGACACTAGTATTCTTCATTATTTATTGCAGTGTCAAAGAGCTAATTAATAGCAAACAATAAACTCATTACAATATTTTATATTTTGAATTCAGTATTTATTGAAGTTTGATTTTGGCAAATACTCTCTAGGAAGCCTCACCAGATAGGAAAAATTATGCTGGAAGAAAACTATGTGTGAGATGACTAATATACCATATCTCAGGAACTCCATCAGTTTCATAGTTTAAAATGTTAATAACAGTAAACATAATATAATTTATTAAACATGTATGCTGTCTGACTCTTGACATCACTGGGTAGCTCACAAACAAATTACAATAAAAACAAAAAATTAAAAAGATAAAAGATGCCAATCGCAATAAAACGACAGTTTATATTTATATGTATTTATCTGGGGTTCCTCACAGAAGGCCAGATAAATACAGTTAAAATTCGAGAAGGTGAGATGAAAAATTTGCTTAGAATAGGGAATTTTTTTTTGCCTTAGAAAGCTGGCAAAGAAACCACTGAAATACAGGCAAGCTAATGACTCCATATTCTGTTTTATCTTTTTTCATAGAACTCAAAGTTGTCTTCCCTGACTGCTGTAGTTCCAGATATTCCAGGTTTTCGTAAAATCCTCCCTCGTTCTGATTACATAATTATTCCTAAAGGAAGTCTGCAGGATGAGAAGAATAAGCCACACGTGGAACTTCATGTGACCCAGGGACAAACAGCACTGGAAGGACAAACAGCTGCTACTAATGTCACAAGTGTTTCCCATAGTACTGTGCAGAACATACTTTCAGTGGACTCCAGCCAAATTGGCATTTCTGAGCAGTGCATTGCCATTGAAGGGGTATCTGAAGATTCCACCTCATTTGTTCAGGCAGATACAATAGAAGAGGTTGTCGCATCAGAGATCTTGTCTCGTTATGTCAGACCTGCTGCACATAAAGTGGCTGGCGATATCTTCCTGGATGAGGAGGCCCCTTTAGAAGCAGGAGATGGGTATCCCTGTCAAGCAACCAGTGTGGTTATTGAAGAAACTTTGGTTAACACCTCAGAGACACCAAATGGGAGCATGACTGTGGCACAGCCACAGGCTTCGCATGGCCTTTCTGTGGTAACAGTGGTGACTAGGAGAGTAAGTAAAAGGCTTCCTTGAAGGAATTGCATTTGAGATCTTAATGAACTACTTGTTGTAAGCTGTTTTGCTACAAAGTGTCCTCAAAATTTTAACATTGACTACAATGTAAAAACCAAGCAGTTTCATTACCTCTTATCTTATTTTTAGGATAGACAAGAAAGTAATTCTGCAACCCCCACTGCACAGTTCATTATGATGCCTCTTACAGCCCATTCTGTTTTGGAAAATCCAGCATCAATCAAACTGGTCAGTAAAAGAAATGCTGATACCATGTGTATAATGTATCAATAGATCATTGAATATGTCTAGGATAAATTGAGCACAATTCTAAATTGAAGCATTTTACTGTGGTCTCAAACGTCCCCATATCTAAGTTCTGAAACCAAACATTTACTTTCATCACTTTACAAAGAGGAGCACATTTGAATTTATATTGAAATATATGTTCCCTGAATGTTTAATATAGGTTAAGCAAGACTGCCTCCTGGGTTGTTTTTCTGCTGTTCCTTCTCCCTGAGGAGCTGACAGACCAGACAAACCAGGTGGACTGTATCCGCTGGTGCTATATCCCACTTTATATAAAGCCCTTATCTTTAAACAGTTTAAATGGACAGCTTGCTTTATGTTTTAAAGGTTCCCGTGGAAAGATATAGTGCAATCAATAAACAGGAATTCCATTTCCACTCTTATTAGGAATAAGTATTCACAAATAAAATAAAAAAAGCATTTTAAATGCATAGTATGTACTGTATTAACGAAGGGGTAGGCAATATAGTTTGGTCCAGGTATTTTATATTTCAAATCCCATGAGCTCCAGCAGGAAAAAATAGAAATTTTAATCCTGAATATTTAATTATTTCCCATTAGTTATGTACATGAGATGAATGGACAATAGAATGAAAATGTTTTGGGGCTGAGGATTGAATGCCTTGGCTATTCTACTCTGCATTTGTTAGCTTTAGTGTTGCACCATTTGTATGTAACTTGCAATCCTCCCACTCCATTCTCCCTATCAAATACAATAGCCCTGGTTTTTGATACATAAATATTCACAACCATACTTCTAATTGTATCATATATCTCTTTATTAAAAATTAGGTTCTAAAATAAAAATGAACATGGAAAAACGTTTATGACTAGAGGAATGCCATATCTCACACACACACACACACACACACAAATTATTTTACTTCAGATGTTTATTTTGATGGTACTGTAGTTCACAATCCATGTTGATATTTCTGATGCTTAAATTCAATTTGATCATTTGAGGCATCTGTCTAGTTACTTGCAATCAAAGTATGTTATTGCTGCCAGGTAAGGTCAACTGCCAAGAAAAAATGACATTGATATCTTGATATTCTCCAAAAGCATAATTTCTGATTTACAATAGTTAATATTGTAAATCCAAAAGGACTGCAACATTATCCATGAATTTTACTGAGTTTGCTACTAAAAAGTCAGGCTAGTATCATTTTGTCATCTGGAAGCAAGGTGATTTTATATTCCATATGAAGCATCTCAGGCCCCTGGTAAAGCTAGCTTTCCTTCCTTAGCTATAGTCAGTTGTCATCTAATTTTTAAAATGGTGAGTGCTTTTCACCCTACCTCAAATGCCATTTAGGATTATTCTCCAATTTATAAAGCAGTAAAAGACTGGTGAACTCATACAAGAAGTCCATATATTTTCCTAACCTTATTATATTTCTAAGTGCTTTATTTGTAAAGAATTTACTTCGGTTAATGTAGAATCTTGGCAGGAAGAAGTAAACTTATGCTTTTCTCATGAAAGAAGCAATATATCAAATCTGCAAAGGATGCAGTCAAATTTTCTCAGAAATGTTTTACTTTTCTTTGTTGTTTGTTCCTAGATCCTTCCTGCTCTCTAGTAGTATTGGCTAATTTTTTTTGGCAGTGCTGGGTAGGATAGAAGTGGTTCTCCACCATTTTTATCCTTGATCATTCATCATTGCAACTCTGACTTTAAAGCAAGGTTACTTCCTGGACCCAGATAAGATCTAGATTTGTTAACAATTACTGTAAATTATAGAATAACATGAGTTTACTTTTTAAGAAAGAGTTAATGCACTATATACACAAAATAATGTTTTGTTGAATCACCTGAATCAACTTGAATCAAGACAAAAATGAAAATGATTTATAATCAACTAAAATTCTTACTTTTTTATTTTAACATTTAAAAATACAAGAAAAAGAAAAGAAATAGAAAAAATAGCAAACTAGCTTAATTTGAGTAAGATTCTTAAAATAACACTCAGTTATTGTAGTATTACGTGTAAAGGTGATCTTATATCATTCTGATACTTTACACCAATGAAACAAAATCATAGTAATTAAAAGAGAAGTCTATATGATAACAATAAATCAAAATGGGCAATTACCGGAATTTCTTTCTGATCCAAGATTTGTCCCAATTAATACCAGTGGTTCAAACTTTAAAAATGTGTTACTCAGTTTGGGTATTCAGATATTAAATGGAAACCTGTCGCTCTCCATAATAAATGTGATTTGCATAGCTGATGCAATGTAATCTCTTTTTCCCTTTGGGGCTCAACAATAATCATATCTTTGCATTTGACTGTTTTACATGCAGAGCAAGTATACTGTCTCCCTTTCTCATGAATAAAATGATTTTGATTTACATTGCAGTTGCTGACTCACTATTTTGAGTTAAATATTTCTGATTTGTATTTATAAAAATAAAATTCCAATAATACCTCTGATTTTAGATTCTCTGTTAAAATTATACAACCATTCGAAGAGACATTATAATACAACTAGAAATAAAAAATGGATAATGCAAACCAGTCAGCATAATACAAGTATAATTAATAGGATGCAATAAAAGCAGCTGTCTCAAGTATTTGTTTATTCTGCTCCCAAATCTTGAATAAAATTCTAATTCCTGCTATATGCAAGGAGCAATACAATAAAATATGAGATTATCCTAGATCATATAATATTTGTCTTGAGCAATAACTCATAATGACATTTGAGGTAGAAACAAAGCTACACATATTCTGTTCTGCTGGAGCAAAACGTCTTGTTGTGCCTTATTATGCCATTACTTTACTTTTTCACTTCAGACAACTACTTACACTCGTAGGGGGCATGGAAATTGCACCAATCCTGGCTGTGCCTTTACTTATGTTACCAGACATAAGCCACCAAAATGCCCCATGTGTGGAAACTTTCTGGGAGGGAAATGGATCCCTAAGGTATGGTGAAATTAATTTTAAAAATATGACATTGCATTGAGGGGCTTTTGTTTTGGGTTGGATTTGTAAAATGTTTGTGTGTTACAAAATTATTTGTACAAGTAATGTTTTTTAAATATGCAATATACATTACATAAATATGTGTAATGAGTAGCATTGAAAATTTATTTGCTATTATAGCTAATTTCCAAGGAAAAATGCTTTAGGATGTCTTCTACCTTAACTGAACTAAATTGAATTATGAAATAAATTATTATTTTGAAATTCTAGGTTTATTTGAAAAATACAGCTTATTGTTTGGGTATTTGAATGGGTTATGAAGATGGATTTGATTTTTTATTCAAAGTTTTGTATTTAACTCTTTTAATAGTTTACAAAATAATTACAGTTACTTCATACAAATTAAAATCAGTCATAAACAATAGAAAAAATCCTGTTTCAAAGTATAATTGTCATTGTTTGATTCTTAAAATTTTAAAGAGTTCTTACCTTTATTTTTTTAGAAGATGAAGTTAATTTTTCACAGGGTGCCATGTACAGTATCTGTAGCAGATTCAGATATTATATATTTAATGCTAAATTGAGATGTTAGAGAAGTTTAAAAAGCATGATCAGATCTACTTGTTTCTTATTTCTCTAACTTCTTGATTAAAAATTATGAAGAGTGAATTGTTTTAATTTGTCATAATCTTAAGAATTCTGAAAGAGTTCTGAGTTTGATGTTTTCATTGCACTATTGTTAATGTGGCCCAGTTTTTTCTCATCTTTGGCAACTTGAAGATGTGTGAATGTCAACTCCAGAACTAACTTGGAGAGTTTTTTGTTTTTGTTTTGCAGGAGAAACCTCTAAAAGGCAAATCTGAATCAGGTTCTGGGCTACCGATAAAAACCTTGGGCCTAAAAAAAAACCAACTACCATTAACCTTTGGACAGGCATTGATTCAAGATAATTCTGCTAAATGTGTGTTAGAAAGTTCAGAAGCAGTTACCCAGCTTCTCAAAGCATCCCCTGTTGAGGGGCAAATGCAGGAGACTGAATGGGAAGAAGTGATAATCTCTGAGGCTCATATTCTTGCAAACAATGTACAGTCAGAACAGCAAGGAGGTGCCACTACCATTATTCAGCTTCAAGAGAGCCTTGCACAGATAGAGCCATCGTTAGAACAGAAGGAGAGAGAACATGAGCCATCTGCTGAGACAGCAAATGTTCCCGGTCCTATTTCCCACCCAACTTCTACTGTGAAAAATGCAACAGGGTAAGTCAAATTCATGTGGACCAAAAATTCATGTGGGCACAGGTTAACATGGTGTTAGAGTGCAATGCATTATTAAAATAAACCAATGTTTTATCTTTTGTTTTTCCAACCTTTTCAGATAAAATTGTAATTCTGAATCTATACCCATGAGTTAAAACTAGCTTTTTTAAAAATGTTTTTCTGTGACTGCTAACAAAGTAGATTAAGAGTCAAGCAACTTTGCCTTTAAGTAAGTTGTGACTGTTATAGCAGGAATTCCCTATGATATTCTTTTTTTATTTATTTTTTATTTAAAAGGTTTTTTTATTAAATATACAGTTAAAAACATTGGACATAGTGCAACTTTTCCGGTTCAAACATTTCCAAAACGTTTTACCTAACAACAACTGCAATTCATATTCGATATTTAAATATGTACAATCTATCATATTTCAAACACAAAAATCCCTTCATATACAAAAGTTACATTCAATACCAATACAATTCCTACGTATCATATAATACTAACATAATTTTTCAGCTCTCAACTTATCAATATTTCTCTATCCCGACATTTCCTCCTCATTTACAACCACTGATACATTTTATTCTGCGAGATTCTTAATTACATTTCTTTCCTTTTCAGTGGTGATGCAGTTGGTGCTGTTCCTAAGGGTCTGGAGCAGAAGAGCAAAGCAAAACCCAAGCCTTCCTTGCTGGCTGCTGCGAGACCCATGAGAGCCATTTTGCCCGCTCCTGTTAGATTGGCAAGAGAAACTAACCAAGAACAGATCTCTTGCGGACAGTCATTTAGAAACAGTGGTAAAAAAATAAGTCCAATTTATGCTACAGTTTCTGAATTGTAGGCTGTGATTCATTATATTTGATGGGTAAGCTTAGATGTAATTTAGATTTAGACTCAGAAAGTTATTTTTAAAATCCTTCATTACTACGGTAGAGCTACTGAATAGTGCATCTGAAATTAGAAAAATCAATGTAACAAAATGAAACTAATTAAAAAAAAATTACAGTTGAGTTACATAAAAACATTAGTTAATTTAAAGTTCAAAATTTGTGCCTATATGCCTGAAAAAAAAAGTGTTGATTATTTTGTTGAAAATAGGAGAAAATAAAATGAGATTTAGAGATGACATGTCACATTCCATCTTTCCTGGAGCACTTATTGTAAAACTTGACGTAATTTAGTATGTTGCTTACTAATGTTAAAATGTCCATTTACCTGTTTTCCCAAGAAGAAAATTCCCCAATAAGAATCTCAGGATTAAAGCCAAATACTCTGAAGCAGCTGGGTCAGAATCCTGTTCAAGCATCCAGTGCTGAAGATCAGAAGGTAATTTTAGATTTTGCCAAAATGCTTGATTTTCTGTTCTTCAGTTTACTAGTTAATTAGTTTGAATTCAATCTTCCAATGGAAAGCAATTAGAACCAGTTCAGAGTTTATACTGTGGGAACTTCTCTACAGAATCAAATGGGGGAGGGCGGAATGGATTTCTCCATGCTTCATGGGATCTTGACCTAGTTCTGTGGAACCCCACACATCTTGGGATTTAGCAGTTTTGAGTGGAGCAAGTAATATAACACAGAAAATTGTGAACTTTGACTATGCTGATGTGTTTTTGTTTCTATCTTGCCTTCTTGTTCTCTGTTTAAAGCTTCCCTGCAGCACAAACAACTCAACATCTCAGGTCAAAGTGGTGGAGGTCAAGCCAGATGTATTCCCTTCTTATAAATATAGCTGCACTGTAACCTTGGTAAGAATAATTGACAATTGGAAATCTGTAAGAATTGGATCTAAATGCTGTCTAATAAATGAACTCGGGGACTGTGTGCTGTCATCCTAGATGTTGGTATATACTGTACACATACCCACCAGGTTCTTCCTGTTTAGGCTAATTTATAGAAAGGCCTGAAAGAGAGCGATAACCTTTACTGTCATGTTTTACCGTGGCACACTGTTTTAATTCTCTCAAAAGTATACACATACATACATACATACATACATACATACATACATACATACACACACAGAACCTTTGCTTCTCTAAAAGTTTACGTTGAAAATATTAACTGAAACTTTTATTGGCTTCCTCTATTACATGCTGTCAACTGAAGGAGGATGTAAATTGAGTAATATCTATCAGAGAAAGATTTCTTAGTATTCCTATATTCTGGTTGAGGCATTTGTTCTCTTCACTTTACTGAGAAAGTTAGCTAAGTTCCTTTGGATCTTAAGACAACTTAAAACAATTCAAAGGGTTTTTATATGCTTTTCCTAGTTGTATTCAAGCTTTTAACCTTGCTTAGTCTATCACCACAATACATTTATTCATTCAGCTTTTGTGATCTAGACATACGTAGAGCCTTACCTTTTCTAACAAGCTGTTGCATCCAAAAATACTGTGAAGAAAGGACATTGATTTTACGATCTGAGGCATGAAAAGCTTTGTATGGAACATCTAATCAGAAAACATGTTGAGAGGGAAAAACGTGGTTCTGAAAGCTGTTTAAATGAATAGGGATTGTGTAAAAAAACACAATAACATACTTTAATCTTACATCTGAGATTAAAAATTTGCAACCAGGGCCAAATCCAGCTCCTCTCATCGGTTGCCAATTCGAAGGAAGATGTAGACTGATGGTGACTAAAGCAGAAAGATGAATTGGCAATCTAACATGAGAGATGGATCAGATCTTGCCCTTGAGTCCAAAATGATCCTTGAGTAAAGGTAGTTGTTGGCCAAGACAACTACCGCTTACACTCTCCATAGATTGAATATCTCCATTTAAATCTGCTTGAGGTTTGCAGCCCTCATTACCATTTATTTAATAAAAAATCAAAACAATTTCTAGGAATTATAAAGTAAGGAAGCAATTACTAAACATATATTTCTTTTTTGACATATATACGGATGTTTTGCACAGTCATTTGTAATTTAAGGGTAACGTTTCCTATGCAAAGATGTCTCACTGTTGTTTATGAAGTATATGTTTAAACTTGCATTAAGATATTAATGGTAGGCTCGAGGGCAAAACAGTCCCACCGTGTAGGACCATAAATATAAGAAAAACTAAAATGCTAATTTCTAAATTATTACCGATGCATATATTACTAAGATCCTTAGTTAAATTGCACAGGATATTTTAGATTAATGCAATTTGCTGTATATGAGGCTGTCCCGCTTCAGCCAACACCAAATGCTGCAGCCTACATGCTGATGGGGAAGAAGTAGTTTACTATAGTAACATCATTTCTACCAGAGTTGCAGTGACTGCCTGTATCTTTCCAGATCTAATCCAAGGTGCTGCTTATGGCCTACTTCACAGCTTGGACCTTCAGGATTTACCTGTTCTAGCTAAAAGCTTCTCATCTACTATATTCCAGGTGAGAGGCCAGCATGCAGATCACCCCTCTTCAGAATATAACATGGACATGAAAGGTCTCCTTGATTGTAGCCCTATCACTCTGGAATACCCTGTCCTTAAGTTCAAGTTGGCTCTTCCAATTTTCATTATGGGAATGGGTTACAGCTATGCCATTGCAAAGAAGTTGATGCAGGGCATGTCACTTAACCCGAAGAGGTCCAATTGTCCATAGTTATAATGATACTTATTATTTTAATTTGTACTTGGTGCTCTCCGCGCTTGGTTATTTTATTGCAGGTGTTTCATTACCAAACTAGATAACCTCATCAATGCTAATAGGGAATGGGGTTTGCTCTTATTTTATATGCTAGTGCAGGGGTCAGCAACCTGCGGCTCTGGACCCGCATGTGCCTCTTTCACCCCTCTGCTGAGGCTCCCTGTCACTCAAAACCTGCGTTACAATCGCAAATGTGCGACACCCACCAGCACGCAATTTATTGAGCTTTTCAACCCCCGGTAAGCCAACCATGGAGAAATCCAAGAAAAGAAAAGCCTCAGAAGAAAACAGAATGTTTAATTCAACTTCATATGCTAGTTTTGTGGCCGCTCAAGAAATAGTCAGACATGGGAAGGGTTTTGTGGTTCCTGTGGTTTTTTTTTCCTGTGAGAAACAGATCCAAATGGCTCTTTGAGTGTTTAAGGTTGCATAGCCCTGTGCTAGTGGCTTGCCCTGTCAGTATTGGTGGGAGTGGCCTTGATGGTTTCTTGATTGAGCTATTTACTGTTAGCTTGTTTGTCTGAGTTGATAACAGCTGACAGTAAACAACAGACCAATCAAGAAACCTACAAGACCAGTCCCTTCTAGCACTGATGATGCTACCTAGCTTGGTAATGAAACATCTGCAAAAACGCAACCAAGCTCAGAGAACACCAAGGACCCCACAGTTCAACTCTGAGCTACAAAGACTCTATCAGAATTTGTACTTTATTCTATAGATTGTAAACCACCTAGAGTCTACAGATGGCATATAAGTTTTACATAATAAGTAATATCAATTAGATTAGATAGAATTTTGCATCTGACTTTCTCAACATCTGTTTTCCAGTGATGCTATGAAAACACTTTTTCGAGGCACTTTTTCTTCTAAGACTCCCTTTACATTGTTTTCTCCCTGCCAGTATTCTGAACTTCCACGTATCTAGTAGACTTGGACATCTATCATTGTGAACATTTAAAGAAAAAGAAGTTCACAGTCCATTCCTCATTGTTCATCTTAAGATTAAATTGCAGGAAAGAAGGTGCCACAGACAAATGTTGCACAGTAAAGTTTTAGCCCAAGGATTGATAGATTGTGGTCAGATGTGGTTACACTGCAACTCCTGTTACTCATAGCCAACACTCTTGATAAGAAATAAACAGACTTGTAGTGCATCAGTATTAAGGGAGGGGCAGATTTCCCACCATGGCTTAGACCTTTGCTTAATGAAAGATGTCTTAGCTAAATGGAAAAATATTGATTTAATTAATAAAGGCTGCTTACCACGTCTTCTTCAGTCCATGCACCGATATCAAATGATGGCAGCAACTGTGTAAGAAATATGCATTTAAAAGTGCAGTTTTTTTCTTTTCTTTTTCTATCTATTTCTTCATCTTCTCTTTATACACTGTTTTTAGTTAGCAGGTTCTTTGCAAATTTTGAAGACTGAACTGATACGTTCCTACTAAAAAGATGACACGTCCCCTTTTTTTAAACAAAACCCTTCCCCATTGAGCCAAGTTATTTATATTCTGACTCATTTTGGGTGACTTATGGCGTTAACAAGACCACGGTTTTGTTCATTTTATTTTTATCTACTGTGGACCTCACCACATTCCTAAGAGGTCTGTAAGGGGCGTGCATAAGCGCATCAGTGTGCCTACTGTCCCTGTCCTAATGTTCCCTTTTATTCGTATTCATTTCATCTATTCAAATCATGTTTATACCTATATATGTTAACTAATACGTGCTTGACAAAAATAAATATAATAAAATACATATTTATTTTGCCAGATCAGAACTTTAATGGATGCTACTCTGTGTATAAGAACCTCAAAGTGGAGTAAACCAAATTATCGTAAGTTAGCTTTTAATTAATATGTCAAGTTCTAATTTGAACTTTAAACTTAGACAAATTCTAATTTAGGTTTGCAAACTTAGTATTGAGGAGGCTGTTTAAGATTCGCTTTTCAATTTTGTGTGAGTTATGTAAATTGTAATGAATGGTTAGTTGATTGCCTGTTAAATATCTTGCAATGATGGAGAATGTCATTCAAAAGAAATGAACACTTAAGACTTGAGACTCAGTTGTGAAAACTACTGCACACTACCCGTAGTGATATGGTGGGGAACAGAAATAATGTGTCCCTGAGTTATTAATTTGTTTTTATTTATTAAATGTTTACACTGCCCATCCCACCTAAGTTTAAGTCCGGACAGTTTACAACAACAGATTGTTAAATAAGCTGAGACTGAATCAATAGGGAAAAATGGAGTAAGATCACCAGTAAGATTATGAAAAAAAAGTAGGCTTTTCCTGATTTTAATGGTTTCCTGGTTGTGAACTAATCCATGGTAAATGTAATGCAGGTAGTCCTTACAACAGTTCATTTAGTGACCATTCAAAGTTACAATGGCACTCAAAAAAGTGACTTTACAACCTTTGCAACAACCCCATGATCATGTGATCAAAATTCAGATGCTTGACAACTGATTCATACTTATGACCATTGCAACATCTCAGAGTCATGTGATCATCTTTTGCAACAAGCAAAGTCAATGGGGAAGCCAGAATCACTTAACAACCAGGTTACTAACTTAACAACTGTGGCAAGAAATGTCGTAAAAAGAGGCAAAACTCACTTAACAAATTCTCACTTAACAATACAAATTTTGGGCTCAGTTGTGGTTGTAAGTTGAGGACTACCCGTGTAGGTGCCAAGGCATTATAGTTCTGTGTGGTATACAAATTTGCCCATACACTATGTATCTCAGAGTGAATTCATTTGATAGGAAACCAGCACCACCTCAGGGTGTAGGGGAAACAGTCTGCAGAAGTACAGAAACAAACTTGAGAGGGGATGGACTAAACTCAAATTAGTCAATTAATATTTAATATATTCAACATAATGATAAAGAAAAGCAGGAAACCATGGGATGGCAATACAACAGGTCAATCTGTAAGAAGCCATGAATTACTACTGCTTATTAGCTTGAGTAAAATGGACTTACTATTAACATGGTGATTTCTTCATTGTTAGTGGATTTGGTATTTAAAATTAGTAAGATATATAAAGATTTAAAAATTGGGGAAAAGGTTCAAAATTATCCAAATCATTTTCATAGTCAAGTTGGAATCAAGTAGTGATTTAAACAGCTCCAGTATCTTAACCATTATATCATATGGCCTGTACATCATGGAAAATTCATTTGTAAGTTCCAAGTTGAAGTTTAAACTTCCTTAAAGTTTCTAGAAGACCTTGCCTGCACATTCTCTTCACTCAAAACAATCTCTTTAGAAAGGAGGTGGGGTCCCCAAACTCTTATGTAGGCTGACATAGCCTCTATATTATAGCCTTCCTCAACCTCTCTTCTGTGTAAAAAAAGCTATAACATGTTTAGAGGATGTGCTGTCTTTCAGTCTGAAATGTAGCAGACAGTTGCCTGTAATAAATAGTAGGCCCAATCATGATTTGTATGCTTTTCCATATCAATTATGCACAGTAGTTGATTGATTAGAGACTAGATGAGCAATGTAGCGTGATTACGAAAATATATTGCCTGCGCTATATATTCCTTATAAATTCAACATAGTTCAGAGTATTCAGGGATAAGAAACCTATACATGTTGTAGAACTACAATCCCTGGCATCTTTCACTATTGGCCATACTGGGTGAAACTGTTGAGAATGGTTTTAATTATAGATAGACCTTAAGATAGACCTGAATTACCCATACAACCATAGTTATCTCCCCATGATGCATTTATATTGTTTTTAGCTTTTTCAGCTTTTTGTGCATATATCTGTATATGTTTATTTGAATTGTTTCTAAATTGTTTTAATGTAGGAATGATTATGACATCCTTCTTATGCATGAATTAACACTGAAGGGAAATAACTGTAATAAGGGATGTTTGTGATGCATTTGGTGACAAAGCTCAGATTAAAAGTTGGTGCGGATATATCATTAAGTACCCCATGTAAACATCATGTTTTTAATCAGGGCCTCAGGCTTTTTGCGTATAATTTTTTTTAGTGTCATCACGTTTATTGTAAAGTCAAAAATGGAAACAAAGAGAAACAAAAGAATAACAACAGCTCACAAGAAATTACGATTTATGACACCAAATTGTAAAAAAAAAAAAAAAAAGCTGATTACATTTTGGTGTCCTGTGAATAATTAAAAATGCAAACCATTAAATGAATGAAGCAAGACATCACATAATTAAATACTATAAATGAAAAAAGTCTTGCCATGCAGAAGTGAAACATTTCACATTCCATACAAATTTTATATTCTGTTCACACACTGTATAGTAGTTTTGGCACAGAGTTATCACAGCACAGCAGAAAACAAGTCTCAACTTTTCTAAACATGGTTGAAATACTTTCCATTTACATTTTCATACAAATTTGGAATACAAATAACATTATCTCCTTATTAATCAATATAAAACATTTCAAAAGTGTAAAAAGCAAACCCAATCCCCCCAATGGTAATATGCTTGATCAGATTTCAACAGAGAGGCTTTACAAATTTCTGAAATAACATGAAAGTGTTTATGATAGTTTGCCACTATAATGTTTCTGGAATTATCCTTTACCTATCAAGTAAGCTTTAGGCAGGCTTTTCAATAAAAATAGATTAGATTCAAGTTTTGAAAAGAAAATAAGGATGGTTTTTTACTAGTTTCTAAAAATAGAGCAGATATTTAGGACTGGAAGCTATTACTGCTTCTCGTGCTATTTTATTAAAACAAAAATGCAATGATTTCAGGGGAACTACCAAACCAAATGTTGCTCAATTAACAGATTTATTAAACTTTACCGAAGATATTGTGATGCTAAAATAGTAAAATTCACTGTCCCTGTTAATCCATTATTCCACTGATATGTCACAACTTAATACACCAGGAGAGAAAAAATGTATAACCTTAGGTTATCAATGGATATTACATAGGGTGACAAAGACACTGTATTCTATTATTAATATGACACAACTGATCTTTTCTTTTAGAGAAAAAAATCTACGAAGGAGGAAAAAAATAGAATAGCTCCAAAGAGACTTCTGAATGCATTATGCATTCAGTAAATTATAGTCTACTTCAGTGGTTCTCAACCTTTTCTTCATCACGGACTGCTTTTAAAAACCTTTTGTGGTCATGGATTTAACTCAAGATTTAAATAATAACTTTTCTTGAAGCCTTCAAGGACGCCCTGTGATGACACTGTGGCTCCCCAGGGACCATAGGTTGAGAACCACTGGTCTACCTCGATTCATCCTTGGTCTTCTGCACAATCCATTTTTTGATTTGGTGGAAAGGAGGACAACACAGGACCAAGTAACAACTTTTCACGTCAAATAGGCTCCCCTCTTCAGTAGGTAGGCTTTATTAGATACTTAGAATGTATCTATGGAACTTCTATATGACACAATTTCCACACAGTTCCTCTCCAGATGCATTGTGGCTTTAGCTTCCAACATTCACATTGGCTGTGTTGCTGGAGAATGCCAAAGGTAATAATGCCAATACATCTGGAGTGAGGAAAGTTATAGCATAATTTCAGATCCAGTAGGCTTTTAATAGTTGTTCAAAACTCACTAAGTTCTGTTTAACCATTTTAAAACCTAAAAAAAAAAGAAAGCCATGCTTTCTCATACAACAATAAACTATTATACTGTATATACTAGATTAGGACTTTCAGTGTCATCAAAATAATACTGCTTGTATACCCAAACTTAGAAATATTAAGATCTGATTGCAATATGCAGTAGCACAATTGCATTCTGTAATGCAGCATCCAAAACGAAGTTTTAATAATGTCCTAATAGTTAATCCAGAATATTCAGCACTACGGTAAAATTTGGGAAGTTAAATGAGTTGGTAATGTGTGCAAAGGAGCTACTTTCAAAGCCTGTTTCTACAAGCCATCAGTATTTTCCCAATATCTGTGTCTGTAGCCCAATGCACATAGAAAATTATCAATCAAGATAATTTACAAGGCAAACTTGTTCACTAAAAAGTAAGCTTCATGAGATTAACTTTACCAGCAGTTATATTCTTACAAGATAGCAATTTAGGACTATAATCCTTAGGAATATCCTAGAGGCTATAGAATTAATCAAACTATAAATTTTTTAGGCTATAATGATTTGAATTTGATATGCCTTCCAAGTCACTGTAGAAACTTTTTTGCAGTTTTTCTTCTGTCTGAGAACTCCACTATAGAAAGCGGAGAAAGCAGACTAGGCAAGGAGTGTGCTGGAATCAACACAATGGATTCCCTTTCAATTATTTCAGGATGATAAAACATGTAAAATAAAAAGAAGTAACTCCAGGGAAGAAGAAAAAAGTGCGAAAGAAGTAAGGGAGTCCTATATCATTTTATAGATTCCTAAATTCTTAAAAAATGAACATTCTTAGAAATATGTTGCCTGATTAAGTGGAAGGTCCTATTCAACCAAAAGTTTTGTTTAAATTAAGCACTCAGCTACACGATGTTGCCCTAACCAGGATCCTAGATTGTTTCTATAAAATTTTGTTTGAAATATAATCATACTTTGAGGAAATCTGAATTTTATGTCTGCTTTGACACAAGAAGTTGGTGGATTTTAATATCATTGCATTGTGTTCCTTTTTACATTTTTACTGAGATTTTTATCAACAGGAAAGAGACAGAAGTGAGAATAAATAAGTGTGGAAAATATATATTTATCACGCAAGAGCAATCCAGCTATTCAAGAAGTCTTTGTCTGGATTAGATTTTTTTAAAAACTTATTTTACAATAATGCTAAGGACTTACTTGTATGGCAGGAAATCTATATTAGAATCGGTAAAACCAATTCCATTCTCTCACTTTGCCCAAATAGGTGAGATGTACTGCCAGATAAAAGGAGCATTTGAAAATGTTTGTTTCCTGTAAATCTTAATACATATATATATATATACACACACATTTGTGCATGCCTTCTAGTCAGTGTTGATTCCTGGCAACCATCTGGACAAGTCCCTGCAGTTTTCTTGGCAAGGTTTTTCAGAAGTGATTTGCCCTTGCGTCTTTCCTAGGGCTGAGGGAAACTGACTGGCCCAAGGTTACTCACTCTGTTTTGTGGCCAAGATAGGACTAAAACCCATAATCCTCTGGTTTCTAGCCTGATGCCTTAACCACTATACCAAACTGACTCTAGAATACAGCCCACTGCTGTTATGTATGAATCTTTGGAATTACAGCTATAAAACATACAGGGAAACCGCAAATGGAATTATAATTTTATCTGTTAACCTGCTCAAGAGACCTACAGGAGGAAGGAACAACGATAGATGTATACTTAAAAGAAAACTCCAGCAGTTTCAGCATTAGTATAGTGTTGAGCCATAACGATGTCAACAATTAGGTCAACATAAAGAAGAAGAAAATTAAATAAACAAACAACCCAAAATTGTTTTTTAAATTTGAAAGCAAAAAAAACAAAACAAAAAGAAACCACATAGAGGGTATAAACATAAGGAACATGATTTCTCACAAATAAGAAAGCAAAATGGTTCTGTGCAACAAAATGGTGCTCTGTTCTTACTCAGAAATGAAAAACATAGGATATTTTTTCCTCTCTCAATGGTCTTCTTTCTCTCCCTCTTGTAACAGACGCCAGACTAGAGTCCTTACAGCTTTCCTTTACTGCTAATCACTGTCATCCTCAAAATCGATCTCCTCATCGGTCTCATCATCCTCATCATCCTCATCAGATAAGTCGAATTCATGGAACCCCAGCGCCAGGTTGACCTTCTTCCCTTTTCTCATAGAGGTGGTTTTGGAAGAATTCTTTTTGGCTTGCATATTGATCTGCATTCCAGAATGCAGGGTGGATCCTGCTTCATTCATAGAGAAGACATCCCCAAAACCTTGCATCATCAAGGCCTTCAGACTCTGGTTCATGCCAGCTACCTCCCCATTACTCGTGGAGGTAATCTGACATGACATCTCTGCACTCTTTGATTCCTCTGTTTTAGATTCAAAGTAAGATGCCTCAGACATTCTGGCAGCAAAAGGGAAGCAAAACTAATGAAAAAGGAAAGGAAGGACAGAGGGGGAGGGGAAAGGAAAATTAGAAACCAATTAAAATCCCAGCAAAAGACACCACCAGATTAGTTAGCAGTAAACAGAAAGTAAAATGATTAGTGAATTTTAATACAAAATGCCAAGTCAGCGTTTATTTTTTTAAGGACTTGGTTATTGTAACTCCATAAAAATATCAGAAATCTAAGGCATATATATATATATAAGGCATCATAAGATATATATTTTGTGTATCATTAGAAGGCTGGGGTTTTTGTTTCTTTTTGGTAGTATAATCTAGTCTGAGAATAATTTAAACAAAGCAAAAGGGAAAACAATCAAAACATATTTTGTTTACATACACATCTTTTCCAGAGTCTCATACAGGGAAGAAATATTCCTGACTGACAAAAAGTGTGTCTCTGCAAAACTGTATATGGCTTATGTCTGCTTTAGGTGTCCATTTTTTAATTGGAATCAAAAGCCACTAGTGGTTGACAATCAAATTAATTCTGGAGAAATAAATAAAATTCTGACTCATCAGAATTAATAAACAATTCATACTTTTTTTACTGGAAAATAACAATTAATAGATACAAGATTTCATCTCTAGAGCAATGCACATGCTATGATATTTTATGACAGCTCCTTAATACAAAAATAAATTCCCATGATTTCCTGTAGGATAATATTTCATGCCACAAGTTATGATGGACACAAGAGCTTCCATCTCCTGGACAGTGGCTGCCACAAATACGTAGAAGTGGCTTATTGCCACACAGAGATTTTTAAAAAATAAAGCAGTCTGTACGTTACAGCTGTATGACATAAATCCGTCCCCAAAGGCAGGCTACGCTACTTGTAAAGATTCCAGAAGACAAGATAAATACTTATTCTGAGAGAATCCTAAGGAACTCCCAAAAGCTTCATACTCTCAAAGGGAATGGCATTCAATTAACCCCTTTTGCTAATGGGTCGCCTTTCTGTCAGGGAATGATTTTATATTTCTACTCTCTGCTACTTTCTTATGCTTGCTTGTCCAAGAGTTTTGGGGATCTGCCTGGAGACTTTCTGTCTATGCAAACAGAAGTCTACAGTATATGCATTCTACTATATGGCTATGCATAAAGGGAAATGGGCAAGTTGTGATCTAACCAAGCAGAGGCATTTATGGGGGTAAAAAATGTATTATGTCATATTTTATTCCTTTCCACTTCATTGGCAATTGCTGGACATTTCTTTTGTCTACACAAACTATTAGCTACTGCCAGAATGAGACTTTTTGGCTGTCCCCTTGACAACCTAGTTCCTGGGGGGGGGGGGGAGTGAAAGACTCTGCATTAATGCACGGATACTGTACCCACCAGCTGTGTTTTTGCAACAACTAATAGGGCAGATATTACATGGCCATTCTGATAGAGCTTTCTGGCTTTTTAAGGTTCCTGATAATGTATTTGATGTGAAGCTTAAAATTGCAGCCATTCGCAGTGATTGGGCTAAGCTGT
The DNA here is from genome assembly GCA_032467955.1 of Pseudoxenodon macrops. Classification (NCBI taxonomy): domain Eukaryota; kingdom Metazoa; phylum Chordata; class Lepidosauria; order Squamata; family Pseudoxenodontidae; genus Pseudoxenodon; species Pseudoxenodon macrops. The sequence continues at coordinate 256,088 of JANHFT010006901.1, read as the reverse complement.
TTCTTTCTTCATATAATTTATTTCTTCTCAGACTAATCATACAAAGAAATGCATGTTCAAACTCAGGCCAGAACAATGCTTAAGTATACTTCCTAGTTTTGAAGGCTAACATGACAGAGCTGTAAGAAGTTGGAGTAGAATCACAGGATCCAAATCTCAAAACACCAGCCGTAGTAGTCTTGAGTTAATCACTCTGGCTGAGTATTATGCATCCTATTAATTTGTTGCAAAAAAAATAAATTGGTGAAGTGGAGAATCAATGCAAGTGTGTTCCAATCCATGTGGGATAAGGAAAAGGTTAAGTGAGCTACACAAACAGGACATACCTCTGAATGAATAAAAGGTCTCTACTGGAAGAATACCTTAATTGTTTGGTTTTGCCATTTGCCACACAGAGCTCCTTTTAGATAGATAAAATAATAACCTACTTCAGCTTTAGCTCAATGCCTGATTCCTTTACAGCAGGGATGGGGAGTTAGGGCCGCTTTGTGGCTTGTAGACTTCAACTCCCAGAATTTCTGAGCCAGCCATGCTGGCTTAGGAATTCTGGGAGTTGAAGTCCACAAATCATAAAGGGGCCATAGTTCCCCGCCTCTGCTTTACAGACACATCCATGTAGTTTATTAAGGAAATATAAAAATGCTTTCCGCTGCCTTCTCTCAGGATATTTGTTCAAAATCCCTGTCTAGTGTATAAAAGTATATAAACTACCGGTATTTCAAGATGTGGAAGTTATTTAGAAAAGTCCAAAAGGAGACAAAGTTTATATGTTGGGTCTTTCGTCTAGAGCAGGCTCCCCAACTCCCAGTCCATGGACAGGCACCGGGCCACAGCATGACCAGAAACTGGGTCACGGGATGCAGGCAACACTTGAAACCACAGCCTCTCCAGTCCACGGAAAAACCTTTCTCCACGAAACTGGTCCCTGGTGCCCAAAAGGTTGGGGGCCACTGATCTAGAGATTCCGAAAGCAGCCAAGATCACCTGGAAAAACTACTATAGATGTTGACCTTCTAATTTGGTTGTAACCACATATTGAAAGTTTGAGGCTTTGCTGTGGTTCCCAAAAGAGGTGGGATCAAGAAACAAAGCTCAGTGGAGGGCAAACTATGGTTTCTTCACGCCATATGGAAAATGGCCGGCTTAGTATATTATGGAGTTTTAAGACACCCGGAAAGCTAAACACACTAAACCCAGAATAATCCTACTGTACTGATTTTAGTATAGATGTTCTTGAATGAAGATTAGAATCCTAATCCTAGTTGATTTTTACAAAGAGCAGCAGAAAATTGTCTCACGCTGCAGCAGATGTGGCTTGAGCCCTGCAACTGGCCATTTGTTTCAAACACCTTCCTATATTCCATTCAAGTTTATTATCACTTTTTCTCTACAGCTCCAAATTGCATATTTGGGGGGGGGGGGAGATGTGTGTGTGTTTGAATCAGTGCATTAAAAAAAATACCCCAAATAAATAATAAGGCTGCTTCATACTGATGGCTTGCTACACTGAATACTCTTGAGTTACATTACAAGTAGCCAGTATTTCGATGCGTAAATCAGGACTAAGAGGGATGAGTTTCCATAATATATCCACAAAACTGCTCAATTTGTCCTCCTTTCAATTCCATGTCAATGTCACCATGATGTTTGACAATGACAGAGCAGGTGCTGAGCAGCTGCTGCTTAGTCCCTAAACTTGAAAACTCTCTGCTTAGCATGTGTCTCCATCTGCTTCCAATTCCTGACATAAGTTCTATACGCTAATTCTTGCATATTAATTAAGCTTTTCTTTTTAAAATAAATAAATAAATAAAAACGAGAATTTCTTCCCCAAACTGACAATGAGCTGAGTTTCCCGGCTTAAAAAGATTGAATCACTTTTGCAGTAAAGGATGTCCCTCTGGAAGGACTGTAAATAGTTCCTGTTCTTACTGGAGCAGTGAAAAAACAAGCTCACAAAAGTTGCTTTTTTACCTGTATGCGTTTTTACCATCTCATGTTAAACCTAAACTATTAGAAACAGCAGCCTTGATGTGAACAAAGAATGTTTACTTTAAATAAAGAACAATTAAAGGCAAGCAAATCTTGCCTTTAAGCTACTCCCTACTTTTGCCTTAATTTCTTGGAGTGACAGGGACGAGCGTAGTTACTCAGCATTAAAGCAACTGTACTTCAGTATTTATTTACCTATGCCCCATTTGAAGTGAATTTTCAAAAGCATCCCAGATTAAAATTCTGCCTTGGAGGCCTTAAAAAATAAATTGGCGCAACTGGATTACATTTCGATTACGTAAACCCTGAGCTGCCTCAAAACTATGGAGGGCAGAGAAGAGAACTTCCTCGCCCTGAGTGTTGCAAGTTGTTATTTGTATATCAAGGCAATCCTTCACTCTGCTTAGCTTGAAGCTTGTCTTGAGATGAAAATAGCAGCTTCTGAAAGGGCATCTCCTGTCAGGAACTAGCAAGGGGGAAGAAAGAGTCGAGCAGCTATCTACATAACAAAATGGGCACATCAACTGAAGGAGCTAACCCCTTGCCTGCTTTGACCTTGATTGTAGCATAACTCTCTGCTATAAAGCTGGACTGGAGCATGCTTCAAAATAACTCTGCAATATCACAACCCATACTATCACCGTCTTTCAGTTAATTTCTCTAGGGTTTAGTTTAGATAAAATTCCTGCAGGAGAAATCATTTCAAGCCAATGACGTGAAGCAAGCCCAAACAATAGGGCCGTATTGTAATTTTTATTTTTATAAACACCCTGAAAAACAGAGTTTGGATTTATTTATTTTTGTTATCCATTTTGGACCACGGATGGTTTTGCTCTGGCTTATATGACTCACTGCACAAATCTGTAGCTTTTGATCTTTATCCGTGCCGAGCTCTGTTTCTTGATCAAGGGAGAGCAAGATCTCATTGACAGGATGCTAAACTGGGTGCTAATCTAAGGTGCACCTAATCCTACAGCTGGCCTTTTATTAGTCATGCTATTTTACATGTGATAAATGTATTTTTAAAAGCTGCAAAAATGAGCTTCCAGTCATGTGACCCTTTGCCTGCAATCTAGGAAGATGCGGCCTCTATGGGATCTATTGCCTCAGTGTGTAACTATGGGGCCAATGTCTCATTTTTGCTCCTTCAAACCTCCTGAAGAGGCCAAAGGCTTGAGATGTTTTACAAATGCTAATGACTCCCACAGGTCAACTCTTTTTTCTTTCTTTTTTTCTGCAAGAGAAGCATTTTAAAGACGGGCCAGCAATATAATAATCCTTTTCAAATGTCCTTTATGGAACCAAATCATGAGCCTTTATTCACTGGGGTTTGAATTCTCGGGGAAAAAGAAGAAAAATATGCATATCAGTTCAGCTCTTTCTTCCTCTTTTCTCCAGATATGTATTTGCTCCTGCTTCCATTCTCTCAAATACAGGCCACTATTTGACAAGACTCACAAAACATCTGCAATTTGTTTTTTATATGTAGATGAATTCTGAAGTTAATTTCTTAAGAAGCGAAGGGAAAGGGGAGGGAAAGGTGGTTTGGAAGCAGCAAGGCTTTTCATTATTCAGAAATCTGACAGAAGCCCTTTCAGCTATAGGTCCCGGGGCTTAAAAGTACTTCACTTTCAATATCATTTTAGCCTTCCCTTTTCAAGAAACGACATTTGCTTGCCATGGAAGGGTTGTATTAATATCCTATAGAAAAGAAGTTTACACTGAGCACAATAGACTTGAGCACAACACTTTCCCTCAGCAAAGCCAGCCAGTAAAAGAGTCGCAGCAAAAAGCAATAGTGCAGGATAAAAATCCCTTAGCCTCACTCAGGGAAAAGATCAGCTCATTACGGCTATGTTTCATGCTGTGAACCACATAGGTGATGGCCTATATCTTAGCTACTCAATCTTTGCAGACATTAAAGGAAGCCTACTGGCTACCTAGAGAGAACAGAGAACACCTTGCTTCTAGGAAACACTCATGCTTCATCATTATAGGCTACTCCATGTTCACAGCTGGAATACACATGCAGTGTCATTCATACGGATGCCATTAAGCTGTGCCTCAGAAAGAAGGTGCAGGAAGAGTGAACAGGCCAAAATCCCAACTTAGATTAAATGGTAAGCACAATGCACTCTGCAGAGGGAAGCACAGAAGGACAACACTCTGCAACATCTGCAGCTTTGATAAACACTGCAAATGAATGCTGGATGAAGAAGCAGTGGTGGATGAAGACTATTAGCTCATCAGTTTGGGCAGAAGTAAAATGCAACATACAGTAATTAAATAATGCAAATAAAAGCTTGGCTGTTTGCTACCAACAGATGTCATAAGAAGTTAAGGTAATCGTGTTCTGCTTGAAAGCTGCTTCTATATATATCAGGTTTTATGCAGCCACTACGTGGGCATATATATCGTTTCACTGCATATGAAATTAAGCGATGATGACTCCTTTAGGAAGCAAGATTCAGATTTAGATAGAAAATGTTTCATGTTTTGCCCTTTATACAGCAAAACAGTCATTTAGACATGAATGCAAATGGTTCCCAGTGCAATTTCTATGCCTCTCCCACCTGATTCCGTTTAAAATCACTACTCTTATGGATTGCATTATATTAATGGGAAGAAAAATCTGAACCTCCTTCCTGTGCTGCATTAATTATACAGCCATGCTCTAATCTCAATATATCTTACAGCAACAAGATTTGTCATTTCCATAACAGAATCCAATGCCTAAAACATATCCATTTGCTTCTGAAAATGTGCAATCCATGAAGCAGCCTGAAGGCACATATTGTTAAAGCAAAGCAGATCACAGTCTGTTCAGTTTCTTACGTGGAGATCCCAGATTCTCCCCCAATCAGATGCTCTGTACTTCTCGAAGGAAAAGTGGGACATGAGTGTAATAACTACCGGTATTTTTTTTTTTTAAACCATCCCAACTGACCCAAGTTCTTAATATTATGACAGTTTCGCAATACAGTGATTCAGAATTAAGCTACAGGGTTGAGAGATCTGATATGCCTTCATAACAGAGACATCAATGTAGATGAAACTGACTAGATCATGCTATTTCTTTCCATGGGATTGCGGGGTATTTCTGCTTTTTAACTTTGGCAATTGTATTTTGATGTGTTGGGACATTAAATTGGATCTAGGATCTAGTACATCTTTGATTAAGCCCTTTGAATTTCGTAGATTTCATCTATGATACATTTCAGTCTTTCTTTTTTCAGTTGGGTAGCCAAGAGATAAACAATTATACTAAAATTCTATCAATATGTGTAGCAATCCAGATTCAAAAGGGAAAATATTTTTGGAGTTATGTGGGCATTCATGTTGACCTTTCCTGTGTTTCTTCATGAATAGTTCCACATAATTTTAAATATGGATCTCTGTGTAGCCCTAAAAATATATATGGCTAGCTGTAAGACAAGACCCAGAGAATAATGGCATTTCCTGTAGATTGCAATCCAACATCAGCTTATCTGAGAATAAGCACCAAATTATTGCGTTGAAATTTACCATATGCCAAATTAATTTAGATGGATGATATCTTATTGTCAATGCAAATTTAAGAATAATTTACTTGGACTTTAATAAAGCATGATAATAAGGTTGTTTTATTTCACAAAGTCTTCAGCTATACTTCCTAACAGTTTTAAATAAAATCAGTTTCAAAAGACATGTCTAACAAAACCTGTTGGCCAATTACAGTTCAAAGCAGGAAAATGTGACAGTTCTACCACATGAGTGCAAGTGTAGCTTAAGGCACTTTAGATTCAAGTTTTTGTTTGTATTTTCAATTTTTTAAAAAGAAGCTATATAACAGTACTTACCGGTGTGTTGGATTGTTCAGTTAGCTTCTGCTCCCACATTCTCAAGCGTTTTTCCCTTTCCTTTAGTTCCTGTTCCTTAAAGCTCAGATCACGTTCCAATCTCTTCAGCCTTTCTAAGGTGGCCTCGATTTCACATCTAAATAGAGAAATTTGTTCAATTGTACCTTCCCTTGGCAGGAACAAATTGTTCAAAATTATTTTCCATACGAATGTTAATGAAATATGAAAGAGTGAAAAGTATAGTGCTGTTTCAAGTAGGGCATTAATTAGCAGTGTAGAGATTTGTTTGAACCCTAAAAAAAAAAAAAAGAGGCCTGATGCAAGTTGAAGCTTGCCAAACTCCATGTGTTGCTACTTCAATCATCCAGGTCAGACACCTTCTCAAGCCCCCTTTTTCCACTCACTATCCCCCAGCCATCAAAGAAAGAGAAAGGGTCAAACATGAGTGTTTCTGAAAGTAAACCAAGAGGGGTCCCTTCTTCAAACACAGAGGAGCTTCGTTCTGAACAGTTAACACCTTGAATTTGTCATTTGTTCTCTTCATATTTCAGTATGAAACAATGAGATTGAGTCAACATCAGAGGTGGGTTCCTACCGGTTGTATCCGGTTCTATAGAACCGGTAGAAACTCTGCAGTGACATCATGGAGCCGGTTCCATCAGTGTCTCCGTGGGCGCCGCCATCTTGGATTTTGCTTCTGCGCATGTGCAGAAGCTAGTTTTTGATTCACGCACACACCACACAGCGCGACCCTGAGGGAACCGGCAGCAAAAATATTCACAACCCACCCCTGGTCAACATATAAGTACAATTAAGTGTTCCGTTTGAGAACAATATCTGGAAATGCCCCAATATGATTAGAAGCCTTCATCCAGTCCAATAAAGGGTCACATACTGTGTCCTTAGCAAGACATTTTGTTGGAAAAGGAGGGAAAATTCTACTTTAAAACTGAAGCAGAAAAATATGGTTTAAGATACTTTCCTATAGGCTTGGACCAAGGCTGTTTTTTAATTATGCAATTTATTTACAAGTATTTATGAATCATGGAGACATGCCCTTTAAAAATAATTAATGAGGTATCTCTGGATGTGAAGATCGGCTGAAAGTGAATTCTAGTCTTTTCCACTGCATTGAAATACACTTTCCAATGAGTCTCACTAACACAATACTGTTTGCTTCTATATAAGATCAGTAGCATATCTGAGGAAACTGTTTCATTCCTAGCTTTTTTTCCTATTGGGCTACTTTTCTTTTGTTTTCATTAGGAAAAGGACTCCTCCACTTTTGAAGTCTCCAAAGCGTGATGATCCATTTTCAGAGCTTGGAAATGTATCTATCTCAGTCCCACTGTATTTTGCTGCAAGAGTGGAAAAGCTTTTAGAGGCCTATGATGTATAAGCTGACTTAAATTACTTTAGATAGCAGATCATAGAATAATAGGGTTGGCAGGGACCTTGAAAGTCTACTAGTCCAGCCTAGTTTAATAGATCATAGATCTATTAATAGTATTAATTTATTAATACTATCTATTATTGGTAATAGCTCTATTAAAGCTAGTCACTTAGTAAGATAGCATCCTTAGATTATACGGGGTTTCATTGTGGCTTAAACCTAGTTTAATAGATCAGCAATTACCATTTGAATTTTAAAGAAACAGAATTCCTACTGCATTTGAAATAATAGTAATTAACATTTTAATTATCCATAAGTGTATGCATGGTGATCAAGGTAACTTTTAAGTTGAACTGAGGAAGGAGTTTTACAGCGTAGTTGTATATTCAGAAATGAGCTCCAAACTTACTGACTCAGCATCAGTACAAGTAAACTTTACTTATCACGGTGTTATTTTTTAAGATTGCTCAGAGCTGTTTTCGATCGGGTGACCTTAAAAACTAACTAAATAAATAAATGTAGACTTGCACTGTAAAATTGTTTTATTGAGAGGAATAAAATTGAAGGTACAAAAGAAAATTCTATTTGGAGAATCATTGATTTCCTCTAAAATATGAAGGATGGAGTGTAAGCTTCATATTATATTATTTCCATCATTCAGATTTACTGTTCGGTAGCTAAGCCCTTTTGCTAGGTTTTCCTTAAATTAACCAAAACGGTTTCCATTCCTGATTTGAAGCAAGGTTTACCTCTCACTTAAAACTCTTCAGGGTTTCAAGGCACCATTTTTTAATTTATTTTTTGCTGCGCTTGCTATTGTCTGGTTAGAAAAGATCCTTGAAACTGTGATCCAAGGGTCCCTGTGAAACTTACTACCAATTCTTTTGCCTAAATTGCATGCCTGACCCCAAAATGACCCCTAACTGTCAACTGGTGTGGCCTAAGGCAAATAATTGTCAGGGATGCTTGAAGTACAACAGGGCCCTAGGAATAAGATCCAAGTCTCAGTTTTGCCAAATAATATAATCTATTTAATAATTGGTGGTGAAGCCTTAATCCAAATCCAGTTTTGATCCAGTTTTGCAGGTTTAACCAGACATGATGAGAAACATAAAATAGATGTTTTGCATTTCTTTGTCACTTTTTTCTACAACGTATGGGAAACTTCTGAAGCCACAGTGCCAATGAAACCCTGTATAATCTAAGGATGCTATCTTACTGTTTGTTTGAATCAGACATCACGCTAAACCATGCTTGTTTTGATTCAAACCTGAAGGACACCAGATGCATTGGCACAGAGAGAATCTCAAAATTAAAATATATATACTTGCACTGCTTCATTTGCATTCTTATTTGTTTATTTTAAAATGTATCAAACTGTTAATCCAACTTTTAAAGTCTTTGTCCTTAATAACATTTTCTAAATGTCAAAATTATATTGTATATGCATTATAATTACCTCTCTTCATTAGACAAGAAAGCACTTTGTAGAGAAAGGTTAGAGTCTCTAAAAGGCTGCATTTTTAAATAAATATATATATATATAATAAAAGTGTAATTGAACAGAATGATTCTATTACATTGCTCAATTAATATATTTTATTCTACAAATGTATTAATTTACATTGAGCATTGGTGAACCATGTATGTTCTATTTTATTACTCCTACAAATTAACATTGCCTGCTGAAATAAATAAAAACTGAAATAAAGTGTAATAATAGCTTCATTAATAATTTCAGGCAAATTATTTTAAATTGAATTAGCATATTCAAAATAGACAGTAACTAATTGTGCCCTTCTGCAAACAGAAGGAGCCAGCTGGTTTAAACCAGGGGTGTCCAACCCTGGCAACTTTAAGACCTGCGGACTTCAACTCCCAGAATTCCCCAGCCAGTCATTCCGAGATGAGTGGAGGGAATTTCACCAATTATCCCTGTGCTATAATGTTCTGGAGGCTTCCTATAATTACTGGAGCCATCTTGGTAACATTTTCAACCAAGAAATAAACTAGGAGAAAATCCTAGCTTCCTAAATATATTAAATGTATTATATCTGTGGTCAATACTGTTTTTAACAATATCCATTAAAGCAACTTGGTTTTTAATGTGTTACTTCCAAGATTAGGAAGCTCATTACAATGTACTAGTTGTTGGTAGCTGAACTATTTTATGATACAGGACAGGCTGTCCAAACATAACTAATAGAACATGGCACAATTCCTGTTTTGCCCAAGTTTTATTTTATGTCTCCTCCTCTTTATTATTTTCACCTAAGTTTCTAAATTCAATAAGATTTAATTCTCTCTAGAACAGATATGCACAAGTTGAGATCCTGGGGTACACATGTCCTCCAGAAATACTTGGGTGTGACTCCTAGAGATCTCAAAAATTGTTACCAAGACTATACTTTTAAAAATATACTTATATACTTGCATTGATATATGCAACAGCTTTATATTGTATTGCTCCCTCACAAATCTAAACAATCATCCTTTTTTAAAAACAAAAGGCAGGCTCTAGCTAGCTACTTCAAGTTTTTAATAACATTAGAAACCATTTCCCAGTTTAAAGTAAAGGTTCCCCTCCTACATATGTGCTAATCGTTCCTGACTTTAGAGGGAGGTGCTCATCTCCGTTTCAAAGCTGAAGAGCCAGCGCTGTCCAAAGACGTCTCCGTGGTCATGTGGCAGGCATGACTAAATGCCGAAGGCACACAGAACGCTGCTACCTTCCCACCAAAGTGGTCCCTATTGTTCTACTTGCATTTTTACATGCTTTCTAACTGCTAGGTTGGCAGAAGCTGGGACAAGTAATGGGAGCTCACTCCGTTACGCAGTGCTAGGATTTGAACCGCCGAACTGTTGACCTTTCTGATCGACAAGCTCAGTGTCTTAGCCACTAAGCTACTGCGTCCCTATTTCCCAGTTTAACAACCTGTAAAAAGCCATACAGGTTGCCTGGCTTCAATTGGAAAACCTAAACATATTTGGAAATTCTGTACACCTCGTACAAAATAAGTGGGACTTGCTCTTTAGTAAGTACACGTGTTTAATATTCTATGGGAAGGATTCATCACGAAGAATTATAGGAAGCTTGAAGCTTTATCTCCAGTGAAGTTTGCACTTTGCACCAGTAGATGGCACAATACATCCTGGTCTTCAGAGGGCTGTGCAAGTGTGGATTATTGCCACACTGCTGAGTCAGTGCAAGAAGAATGTCAGTTCTAAAACAAGCTATTTATACTTACATCATGTGACTTGGCTCAAACCTCCCATCTGTGCTCACATTTTCCATCCCTGCAGTAAAATTCTCTTGCTTGTTATCAGTTCACTACTATTCCCCCCCCCCCACTTAAAGTTTAGGATGTTT
>JANHFT010006901.1:202269-219261 GCA_032467955.1 Pseudoxenodon macrops | reverse complement strand
GGTCCTCTGGTCTAGTCTGTTGACAGAAGAAGTAAGATTGAAGTATGTTTTCAGTTCATATGGCCATATTTCTAACAGGCCTAGATTTTTGTAACATTGGCTCAAGATTTTTATAGAGACATACAACACCCCCCCCCTGCAAAAGAGGCGGGGTTATAGCAAATCTATCTTGGCTCTGTAAGTATGTCTCACAGCCAATTGAAGACTAACCTGTAGGATTTGCCCCCAAGTTGTCTTTCTGTCAGTAGAATATAATGGCAAAATTGCTGTTTCTTATTTCACTCTTATTTTGTCCCATCTTGACAGAAGACTACATTGGCATAATGTACATATTGTTCTCTGTCCATTTGCAAAAGCGCCTGTACCATTTTACCAAAGCAACTACCATTCCTGCAGTGTGCCCATTTTGATTTCACAGAAAACACTCCAGACCTTACAATTAAATAATATTTGAAGGAGTAAACGAATTTTTTTCAAAATTATATTAATATATCGTTCAACTTGAAAAGAAAGGAAGGTTATTTTTAAAAAAAAACATAAGTATATAGCCAACTACTGAAAAAAATCCAGTGCTTCAGAAACATCACCCACATATCATAAAAACAGGAAGATATGTAGTTTACCTGTAACTATGCCATAGTTTGGGGGTTCAATAACGGCACCATAAAACTGAATGATATTTTTGTGGCTCAACACGCTGAGTATTTCTGCCTGTTCAAAATGAAACAAAAACACCAGATGTGAATACAAAACGACATAATTCTATAATTAACACAAAACCTCTGAATCATTATCTGTATCAATAGTTGTGCTCAAGGTAGCTAGCAAGAACAGAAATTCGGAAATCACCATTAAACCTACAGATTATACAGACTAACATTTGTCTAATTAAAGTAATTAAAGCATCTTTAAAAACAAATATATGAAAAAAGAGCTGATGGCTTAAAAACAAATGTTAAGACAGGGAAACAAATAACATCTAACAATTCATCAAAACTCACCTTGACAGAGAAACCGGTTTAGCGCTTCCTTATCAAAACCATGCTAAAATAAACATGTTTATATTTGCTGACACAATGATAACTATTATTATTATTATTATTTGGAAAGTACACAATATTCCTTGGCACTTTGGAAAAGCACATACTAAAAAGTTGTTTCCAGCAGTGGTGGGATCACTACTGAAAGAGCAATTTGTGAAGATCTCAAAGTTTGGAAAGATTTACCGGTATATAGGAGAATGGGATTTTTTTTTATAGCCTAGTTTGAAATCCTATACAAGTTTAAAGAAACACGCTACATTAAGTTATAAAATGGAGGACATGTGTTCTCTGGAACTTTTCCTGTGGCATCCTGGATTAACTGAAGTTTCTGAACATACTTCCAAGACTGGCCAAGTATAAGATATTAATCAAAAGTTGGAATGAAGACCTGAGTGATAAATGTCCTGAACTAGATTCACATCTATCTTTAACCACAGAAACCTGGGTTCCTCTTAAGGCATCACCATATATAGTAAAGATAAAGGTTTCCCCTGTCCAGCCGTGTCTGACTCTAGGGCATGGTGCTCATCTCTGTTTCTTGGCCGAAGGAGATAGTGTTATTTGAAGGCATTTTCCGGTGTCATGTGGCCAGCATGACTATAAGCTAAAGGCGCAGGGAATGCTGTTACCTTCCCACCGAAGTGGTACCTATTAATCTACTTGCATTTGCAATCTTTTGACCTGCTAGGTGGGCAGGAACTGGGGCAGGAACGGGAGCTCACCCTGTCATGAGATGCTCGGGTCTCAAACCCAGACTGTCAGCTTTTCAGCTGACAAACTCAGAGTCTTTTACCGCTGAGCAGCAATCTAATAACAGCAGAAGGGAATTCCCATATAAGCCACACATTTTCTAGAGGAATGCTAGGATATAAATCTAAAAAATAATTAGGTAATAAATAATGAAGACATGTAGATGTAGGATTAGATACAATATTTTCAAATGTGTTCCTGGCTACCAATAAAATGTTGACAAGACAGCCAATTGAGGGAGACGGAGGCTTACTCACAAAACAGCTTTTATGCTGAACTACATTCAGGCAAAGAAATCACATAGATAAATGCAATGATAAGCACAATGCTTCTACCTAGGTTTTTTTTTTAAATGTCGCAACCACTGAAAATGAAGTTACAGCACACTGCAAGTTCACCAATCCATACTATTTGCTTCTTTCCTGAAGACAATCAAAATACAAGGTAGAAGTCTCTGCTTATTAGAGATTGTCTTCAATCTTTCAAATGTATCTGTAAGAAGAGTCACCTTTGGGAAAGAATAGGAATGTCACAAATCAGTGGCTTTCTAATTTAGCAGTTCTAGAACAACTGCATCCAAAATTTAGAAATTGTTAACATTAGAACTATCAGAAGTATAGGTTCCATTTTATCAATTAAACATGAGAGGTGAGGTTGGCCCCAACCCTGTTGGTCTTCCGGAATGCCCACAAAACTTGATTTTGTCATCAAGGTCTGGAGATCCCATGGAAGTGTAGAGCCCATTAAATGATCGGTATAATTTTGGTTGCATTCTTCTGTCTTTTATAAATATGGTTGAAGGAACAAAGAATGGATTCCTCATTCATCCCAGAACAGTTAATGGAAAGGCCTGGATTTGTAGCCAAATAAGAAATTAAGGCTTATCGCAGTTTTAGATTCCTAAGATTTCTCTGTTTTTCTTCCAATGGATGTCCTCACATGTCTTTTTAAAAAGGAAAAACAACAACCAGAAAGTTCATTCACAGAACAGGTGTTCACTCTAACCTTGTCCTATATATTGACAGATAACTCTTTTACTCTTATGTTAATCATAAATATAAATTCCATCAGTGGCTACAATCAAACAAGGATAGGACAGGCTATTTTACATAACTACTTTGCTGCCTCATGTTTTGCTATATCTTTCTGGTTCTGTAACACATAGAAATATTTATCTTTTGTTGCTCATTATCACTGTCAATAAAGCTGGAGGAATCCATTGTAGAAGGAATGGCTTTAATGTGAAGTAAAGCCTGAGGATAGGAGGAAAAAAGGAAGAGTTCTATGATTAGGGAGAGTTTTACAGCAAATGGCTAATCCTACAATGTTTTGAAGAAAACTTTTGTTTGCTAAATTGTTAGAAATATTTAGCTAGGGGTCCAAAGGTCCCTGTGCCTGTAGCAAGTAAACTAATTTTCGAGTATGTTCCAAAGGAGAAAATTGAACAACTCAGGAACTGAGTATATTGGAATGTCTAGTTTTTATTTATGTATTTATTTTTAAGAAATTGATTCACTGAGAAAAACGTTTGTCACTATTTCAAAATCTTAACTTGCTGCAAATCCCTTTTTTCTCTCAAACACAGCAGGTTATGAATGATACAAGATCCATCCAAAGGCAAAATAATATTTTGTTCTAACCCTATTTCAAGAACATTCAAAGAAAAGATTTAATTTAAATCCCAAATCCGTAGCTGAATAAAAATTTCACTGGGACCAACCACCGAATAAAAGCTTCACTAGTTAGCCCCAATAAAGATATGACCAGTTATGGATTTTTCTTAAAAGATCAACAGGTTGACAATTTATTTTTAATGTTTGCTTATCTATTTGTCACAACCCAGGGTGCATTTTCTTCAGGTTGAGATTAATTCTCAAGATCATATCTAGAAAATACATACCATTTGCTATCAGATCAACTAATTCACACCATATTTAAAAAATCAGCTAAATTTCCCAGCATGAGGTACTCTTTCATGAGACAAAATTACAGGGTTACATGTGCTTAACTACTGTAGCATTCTGCGTTGCAGGGCATCACTAAATGATTACTAATATTTATCACTATTTCATGGGAGTTCATTAGTGTTATCATGGCAAGAATATTTACCATGACTTATTATAGGAATAAAAGCCACATTAATCAAGTGCTCCATTACCAAAGTAATAACCCAACCTCCCACAAGAGAAGCTGTGTAAGAACATTACTCAGACAAGCACAAATGCACTGTAGCAACCCAGAACATTAAAAAAAGGCAACAGACTGCCTATACAACGTCTTCCAACAAAATGGATACCCTCTCAAATTTATCAAAAAGTGCCTGACCATTCAATGCACTACAGCACAGCCAACACAAACTATGAAAATGATAGCACTACCATGCATCAGAAACATCGCAAAAGCAACCAATAGACCAGTGATGGCAAACCTTTGGTACGCGTGCCACAGGTGGCACATGGAGCCATTTCTGAGGGCACGCGAGGCACTGCCCTGTCAGCTCCACAGCTGATTTTCAACCTTGATTTTCAGCCGTTTCTCATCCTCCGGACGGGCAGTGACTTCCGGTTTGCCCGTAGGGTTATTTTTCGTCCTCCGGAGGATGATTCCTTGAAGCCCCCGGAAGGTGGAAAACAGCCCGACAGGCAAATCAATGTCACTTCCGGTTTGCCCATTGGGCCGTTTTTTATCCTCCAGAGGCTTCAGGACGTTTCCCTGAAGCCTCTGGAGGGTACAAAATGGCCCAACAAGCAAACTGGAAGTCCATTCCTGAACCTCCGGTTTGCCCGTAGGGTTGTTTTTCGCCTTCAGGAGGCTTCCCTGAAAAACAGTTCAATGGACAAAAGGGAAGTCCCGTTGGGCTGTTTTTCACCCTCTGGAGGCTTCAGGGAAGCCTCCTGAACCCTCTGGAGGGCATAAAATGGCCCAATGGGGGGGCGTGCATGCACAATGCAGTGTGCATGGGGACGTTGTGTGTTGGCATGTGCCATTTTTGGTACACAATAAGAAAAAGGTTCGCCATCACTGCAATAGACTATCACAACCACATGATATCCCAAACCAACTAAAATTCTCCAAAACATCCTAAGTAAATCAAAATGCCTAATAGCCTAAGAAGAAAAAACCAGTAGTGATCTACAACATACAGTATAAGGACTGTAACAGCTACTATGTAGGACCATCAATCAGAACACTAGCAGAGCACATCCATGAACACAATAAAAAGGCACAATGAAAACACCTTAATCACACAGCATGCGGGCAGACTTAACCATAGTTTAAACTGGGCAACTGTGAGCATCATAGAGCAAGCTACATCCAAAAACACTAGAAAATTCCTGGAAATCTGGCACTTAAGACACATTAGCCATCAACAGACATGTAGAGATAAACCACACTTATATACCATTCAAAAGAGACAATAAAAAATTAAGAAGGAAACAAAACAAAACAAAAAAACCCAGAACACATCCTCTTCAGTAGCCTATACCCAGAGAAGCAGGGATTAATAGCAGAAAAAACAACCAAGGAAAAAATAACATTCTAATCAAACAATGACCAAGGAGACACATAATCAAGCTGACAAACAATCAATCAGAAAACAATACCCTTCAAGGATTAGCAAGGAGAAAACCACACTTCACTAACACTAGCAGGGCAAGCTATTGTATACAGTATAAGCAGGGAGCAAACCCCACACCCACCAGCACTGAAGTTCTTACCTAATCGGGTAATGGAGCATCGGCAAGCAAACAACTAAACTCAGAGAGCACCAAGGACTATAGCAATATTGTTTAGAAATGACTGCCGGCAGATAAAGAAAAATCACTCAAGTCTTCTACAGTATTTTAAAGTTCTACTGAAGTAAAATCCCAGGAAAGTTGTCACACAACAGCTGTTCTCCTGCAATGTTTTACAAAAAGCGCTTCTTCCTTTAGTTTTTATTGCATAATACAAATCAACCAGACACACGCTAACAGAGAAACATATAATTCCTAAACAGTAATTGTTAGTTTATGTCCAATAGTCACATCCTAGCATTCAGCATCCACCTCTCTTTGTATCTAAAAAGATGTTTCCTTTCCTTAACTCACCCTGAAGCCAGGGTGACTTAATGGACAAATCCATGTTGTTTTCTGACAACAGTTAATGAAAGGGATTGCTCATTCCTTCTTCCATGATGGAAGTCATGTTCCCAGACTAAACTACAGCCGTGATATTTTCAGATGGTCTCCCACTCAAGTATCAAACAGGCCCATCCCATGTTAGTTCAGAGGTGGTCAACCAGATCGGCTATCTGCTGAAGCAAAGCGGCTTTTGCAAAATGATTTTGCAGACAGGCCCACGAAATTTCTTTGGCAGTAATTTGTCAATGTTTAGGGGGTTTTGTTTTTTGTTTTATATCCCAATCTAATCTACAACCGTGGATTCTATTACTTTGTTCTTAAAAATATACATAGACCACTAATACATTCTATTTTTTATTTATTTATTGAATTCATATTGACGCCTATTAACCCATGGCGACTATTTTTTTTTGGGAGGGGGGTTAAGTATATACAGATTTTTCCCGTATTGTATAGCCAGGGTACACAGTGGGCTCTTGCAATTGTATGAAATGTATTACCCAGAAGGATTATGAAAAGGAAATTAAGATGTTGAAAAATCACTGTTTGATTCAGCTTACTACAGCTTTTGCATGATCTGTGGAAAACAGACGGTGCAATGATTTAGATCCATTCTACATATCTTGGTCTGAGATTTATATTTCTGGTAGAGGCTTGTAGATCCTGTGGTATGTGGGTTTTTGATCAGAATCCTTTCTATTAGTAAAATACTATTGACAATCATTTGAGCTTCTTTCAGATTTTCTCTTCCATAAGGGCTACCTTCCCGGTAAAACCTTTACCAATAGCATGAACTGTTGGTGCACATAAAATTTATCTTAATTCTGTGAGTGTAGCTTCCTCTCATTCTTTGACACAATGCAATGTATTCGTGACTTTAGGTTCTTAGTACATGGTCATGTGCAAAATATTTGCAGGCTTAATTAGCAAGGGATAGAAGAATTCATTACAACATTTTTATAACTGATACTTTTATTTCATTGAAATACTTGTAGCAATATAATGGAAAAATATAATTACTAAATACATATTTAGTGTAATGCAATATTAAAAATCACCTTTGAATTAAAAGTATAAATAATTTATGTAAAATATGAGAAAATGCAAATATTTTGTATCAGACAAAGAAACTCAGAAGTGTGGTTTTTTTGTTAAACTTTATCAAGAAACATGGCTGCAAATCAGATGAGGATTTACCTGTCAAATATTTTACAATAATTATTTTTGACAATCCATGCATAAAGGGTCAACCAATCCATTCCTGACAATGATAAAATCTCACTAGCAAGGAATTTTAAGAAGCACTGGTAGTTCAAGTAGTGGGGGTTTAAATTATATAAACTGCTCAAAATATTCTAAAGTAAATCAAGATCTGTTTGTAGTTACATACTATGGTTTATGATCACAGGGCTTGTTGGAGATAATACTACCAGATTTGTGAGATTAATGTCATGTTACAGTAAAGAAGAATTAGCTCATCTGGTTGCATTTCCTGTCCGGTCTACCTCGTACGGCTGGCATGAATCATGCACGTCTCAAATTAGTTCTCCCCTCCCCTTTACAGACAAAAAACTAGGGAAGGTCTCTGCTGAGCCTCTTGCCCTACCCACATTTCTGCTGTCGGCTAAGCTGCCTTTTATCTAACTGTTCCCTTGATTGTGTCCCATTGCTCTGTCTCCTGTGGACATTCCCATGCACCATTGCATGCATGCCCGTTACTTCTAAAACTTACAGATGTCAAATCCAGCAACAACCATCAGGAAGAGAAGATGAGAGAAGAGGAACTACTTCCCTACTTTCCCTTCAGCACAGGGTTCAGCTGAATATATATTTATTAATTTATCTTAAGTCAATCCCAGTAAATGGTCATATTTTCCAGATAGCTCTATAGATACATAACACATTCTGTTCTATACCTTGCATACCTGTAGTGGTATTCAGCTGGTTCTATTCGGATCGCGTGATCTGGTAACGGCGGCTATGAGAGGTTCCGCCCACCCACCCGGACGTCATCATGTCCCCATTTTTGACGCTCTGTGCATGCGCAGAAGGCTCTTTGCATCTGCGGAGGTGATGCATGCAAGCAAAGCGTCCGTGCACGCGCTCACATTTGCAAACCGGTAGCGAAGGTAAGTGAATATCACTCCTGCTGCATACGTTTCTGATAACATGTTCTGATATATCAACACCATTGTGTGTATCTTTAGACTGACTTAATGCGCATGAAAAATTAACTTGCAACATGAGAAATGTAACAGAGTATCATATACATTCAAATTCTACTTCCATACAGCTGCATAAGTTCTCTATGATGTCATTGTGCAGAAAATGATGTCAGACTTGAAGAATGAAATCCTTTACATCAGGGGTGTCAAACACAAAGCTCGAGGCTGAATCAGGCCTGCCGGGTGCTAAGATCTGGGCTGTGGGGCCACCCTGGAAACAGCAAAGGACTGTCCCGCAGTGCCTCTGCTAGCAAAAACAGCTCTCCTGAGCTCCCGTTGCAGGAGGCTATCGCAACCAAAAACAGAGCTCGGGAGCCCATTTTCGCCAGCAGAGCCCTCAAGCCACCATATGTGCCCGACACGAGTGACATCAAGCTGGCCATGCTCACTCTGGCCCCCCGAGGTCAAATACAACCCTGATGCGGCCCTCAATGAAATCGAGTTTGACACTCCTGCTTTACATGATCATTGGGAAAACCCATTGAATCCAATGAGCTTCATACTTAGGTAAATGGAAAGAGGATTGCAGAATAAATAAGATTCCTACAGTCTCATATCAGTATAGTTCTAAGAAGAAAAAATGTTTTTACTAACCATTCATACCGAAGCTTTAAAAAAATGTAGCTGACAGTGTGACCAATTACTGTGAAAAAATTTTTGGGGGGGAAGGATAGAATAGAAATGGAGCAAATAAATAAATAAGGATACAATGAATGCATCAGTTTTAATCAGGATGATAGTTTTTATTATTTTACTTTAGAGTATGATTTTCAAAACTTCTGATTGTTTGGTGTTCTTTCTCAAAGTATTTTTCATGTACAGAAAAAAAGAATGTCTATGAATGTCTATGAATAAAAAAAAGAACAAATAAATTAGTAGTGTCTTTGTAAAAAATAATCTCAACATTTTCAGACAAATAAATTGCTTTGTTCAAATCCTATAAATTTACAATGTATAGTTACCGTTGCTTCTTTTTTACCCTGGAAAAAAAATTAAGATTTCGTTTTTCTCATTCTCTTTAAGAAGCAGTGGAAATAACAAATGTTATTTCACAGATTTCCCTATTATCAAATCAAGCCAAAAGGACGGAAACTTTACTGAAAAGCTGACAAAGAGCCTAAGCCCCTTCTCTCCACAGCTCATTTCAAAGAGGTATTTGGAAATAAAGCGAAGTGCTGAAATGTTTAAAAGGCATGGGACGGAAATATATCATCTAAATCTGATTGTGGTCCAAATCTAACCAGCTGTTAAGCCGAGCATTAGGAATGTAGGTACACTTCTGCCTAATAAAATTGAATCAAACACTTTGCATCCAAGCCTCCGTGTGAGCTTTTATGCAAACTTCTAAAGTGCAAAGAATCCTGGGGCGGAAAAGCTATTCTGAGAGCTTTCACATAGTTCATATAATTAGGGAAACCACTTCCTTTGATTGTAAGTGTTCAAAACAGCTGAATTTCTTCTGTCGAAAGAACTGTGATTTGGGTCACCTCTTTTTTTACTTCCTTTTTCAAGTTTTCCAGGATAAGACGTAAGTGGCTGTGGGAGCACATTAGTGAGCAAAAAATATATATACATATATCAGTTTTTGTTTTAAAGATTGAACTTGGGCTATTCAAAAGATCACTTCGTTTGAGAGCTACCTCCCCCCCCCCCATCCTTTGGCTCCTTCCTTTACCCTCAAGGTCTCTTTTGCACGACGAGTGAACATAGTTCAAAATGCCAATTTAAGGGCAAAAGGAACCTAGTTGATGATTCATAAAGCATGGAATTGTATTTTTGCTTTGTACTTTTGTGGATGAATGTATAATTGGAAAGGGGCAGAAACGGCAATGCGGTGCGCCCTCTCTACCCTGATGTCTTTTAACAGTTCTAAACACCGATTGAGCTGAAAAAGAAGAAGAAGAAAAATCCAGATCTGTAAAAGATGATAAAGAATAATATGAGCCTTGCCTTTGAGAATAGCTACCACTAACTCTCTCTCTTTCCCTCCCTCCCTCTCTCTCTTTTTTTTTTTATTAAAAAAAGGGGGAATTAATTAACCAGGGTGGGAAAAGTCATTGTGTTTAAAAATGAGTGTTAAAGCTGTGATCAGATTATTCCAAAAGACTTTTTCCCTCCAACCAGCCACCCTCATTTGCAGAGCAGATCCTCTTTCCATAGCATCTCTCTTACAATTAAAAATAAAAATGACCGCACAGACCATCCACGTAATGTGTAAAACAATTTAAGCTCTCAGGCATCTTTCCTCCTCCTTGGCTATCATCCAAGGTAAACTCACTATGCTTCAGCCTTCCCCAGTCCATTACCTTCCCCAAGTGTGTTGGGGGCTGCACTCTCTTGCCATGCTGGAGGGAATTATGGAGGCACCAGGTAAAGCAAGCGACTATCCTGAAACTGAGTTAAACTTTTTCTTCGATTCTATCGTTTTAGCCCAGAGAACAAATGTTTTTGAAAAGTGTTGCTGTTGTATTCCCTTCAAACATAAACCAAGGTAGTGCCAAATATAGCCCTGGGACTACTGGGCAATCCTATGACCATCTTCCCCATTGACTTTTCTTGCCAGAAGATAAAGAGAAAGGTCACATATTGTGATCAAATGATCGCAGGGACATTGCAGTATGAAGACTGGTTGTAACTACCACTCATTCAACACCATTGTAAGTTTGAATAGTTGCTGAATGAGCGGTTATTAAATGAGGACCACATGTGCATAAATGTGAAACATTAGTAACTTGGCAAGTTCTCAACCTAATATGTGTTTCTATACCTTTCCCACTTTATCTAACTGAGAAAGATGGGTGAAAACGCGGTTATAAGAAGATGCAGCAGTTTGATACGGTAATATATAAGGTCAATTAAAGTTAAAAATTAATGTAATGGCAGTATTGTAATGACAACAATTGGATGTGTACGTTTAAATAATTTAAATTATATTGTCAATCCCATTAATACAAAAAGTAACAATTTAATATCATGCGTTATTTGATGTAGCAAATGCAGTTGTTCATGTTTGAGTATTTTATTCATATGCTGCTGAACTTAATTCAAGATAGTAGCACAATCTGTACCATAATTCATACTGTTGCTATAAAATGCACTGCTTTGATTTTTTTTTAATGAAAATGCATTTGCTATATATGAAAATAAATGGACTTTACTAATTCCCGAGGCAGTCTTATGCTTCCCATTTTCCTGTCCATTGCTCTTCCTTCCTTTGATGATGAGTGTGCACTATTGTATTAACGTACACATTCATCATAGTTCTTTAGCAGTATGTTTTGCTGAAAGTAAAATCTTGCTGCTCCAGAATCCATCTCAAATTGAGTTCCACTACTCTCTTTAGAATAATTGTATCTGGAATGTCTGAATTAATTAACCTAATTTTTGAATTAATCTTGAATTAATCTAAATTCTAAAAGAAGGGTATGAGACCAACCCTTTCATTCTAAGAACAGAAAGTATGAAGGAATGACAGAAATGAATCCACAGAAAGTAGAATAAACTGAAAAGTTGGCAGAATCTGCCTCCCATCAGTGTAATTATCCTACCCAACTTTTATAGCATCATATTTACGCTAATCTATATTAGCGTATGGCTATTCCTGCATTAGATCATTCCTTCTTTAATTTATTCTACACAGTTTTACTAAGTTTCAAAAACAGAAAATAAAAATTAAGACAAACTAATGTAGAGTAAGAGAAAAAAAAGGAAAAGAAGTCAAATAGAAAGCATAAAGTGCAAGAAAAGAAAAAATGTTAAAGAAAAATAGAGACAAATAGAAAAGGGAAAACATATATATATATATATGAAAAAGTGACTTCCAATATTCTTCACAGACGTTATAAACAAAACATATTTTCACCTGTTTCTCTAAAATGACATACCGTAATATTCTTACTGTGATCTATCCTATGTAATCATCGAAGCTTTGACACAAGTTCATTTTTTTCATCTTTACGCAAAATGTCCCTAAGAAGTTTCCATTCACCAATGTACATTTTCTTTTTTCCCTGACAAATCCTCGACTTACGACCACAACTGACCCCAAAATTTATATTGTTAAGTGCAAAATGTGTTAAGTGAATTTTGCCCCATTTTATGACTTTTCTCGCCCCAGTTTTTAAGTGAATCAATGCAGTTCTTAACTAAGTAACACGGTTGTTACTCGCTACACTCGTGCGCATGCACACTTCCAGCGCGACTCCCAACCTGTAGGGAAGGTAAGTAAAGCAATAATAATCTCACTTCAGTAATCCTATATAGAACTGCATTATATCATTCCTAACAATTTGTGTTCCTGTGAAGCAATTCCTGCTATTGTATATTTATACAAGAGTGACCGAAGTGGTAGCCTTTTTCTGTATCTGTTCACTGCCCAGTTAACATAAACAGGTGCTCAATGTTTCCTCACAACTGTTTATGCTGCCCTCTTAAAAAGGAAAGTTTCTTCAGACACATCTTAAATGGTAGAAAGTGTAAGCACAGAGGAACTTCGTGAGTCCGCAACTGCATTACTTTATTATTCCATTTAATTTTTTTCCTACACATTTAACTCCAGATAATAAATATTTTGTCTAGTTCCTAGCTTTTATTAGCAAAGAATAATCACTTTCTAAACATTTACAAATAATGACCATTAGAATATCCTTTAATATATATTAAAAATTAAAACCGGTTGCTGCCAGTTCGGACTGGTTTGCTAGAACCGGTAGCGGAAATCACCCCTCCCGCTCGCTGAACCAGCAGCAGCGGCCAGGAGGACACGCCCCCAAACCAGTCCTCCAGCTTGATATCAGTCCTCCGGAGCTAAATTTACCTAAAAATAACAATTTTAACCTGGGAGCGACGCAAAACGTGCACTTCCAGGGCGACCCCAAACTGGTAGCATTATTAACTGTCCAAGGCCTTATTCAGCCTCCAGGCCACAGGCTAGATACACCTGATCTAAGTTCTTAGTAAGAAGATAAACAGAACTGGATAATATAATCCAGTAAATGGATAATCAGATTTATTCCCTAAAGGAAAGTACCCGGTGGTATGATAGTCGAGGAATGAAGCTAAATATCCTTACATACTGATCCATACTGATTCTTGGTGACTACTAGGACTAATCCTAACAAATTTTGGGGACAAGAATTAGGAAATGGCTTATCATTTCCTTCTTCCTATGGCTGGTTTTGAATAACCAGCTGGTTGGTTTTGTGGCTAAGGTGGGACTACCGGTAGAAGTCATGATTCCTAACCTGGTGCCTTAACCACTATGCTATACTGGCTCTTTATATACTGCATACAAAGATGTGTATATGTGTATGTATGTATGTATGTATGTATGTATGTATGTATGTATGTATGTATGTATGTATGTATGTATGTATATATTGTGTATACATATACGGTACACACACACACACAATGCTCAGATAACTCAGTGTTTTTGATACATTTCATCTTTAGAGGAAACCCAAAGTGATTTCAATTAGCCACAACAAACTTATAAATTAGCCACAGTCATATGACTTACTTTGTGAGTTTATTTTGTGTTTAACTTAGGCAAACTGTTCCACTAATTACCGATAATTGTTCTCACTCTACTACATGTTCCAGCAAGCCTCATGTACCGTCTAAAACATTCTGTCATATAAATATGTAATAGAGAACACTGCATTCTTTTACGAGCACATCAGAGAAAGACCTGCAAAAATGTATTAACTGGGTTGTCTGCTGCCGTAAAACTCCAGCCTATGTAAAATGTTTTAATCTGATTTACAGACTTTGTCTATTAAAAGGGTGAACAGAATTTTTAGAATTACTTTTGGGTGCTAGCTCATATTCTAAAGTGCTTTGGAGAAGAAGCAGAGGGCAATTAAGCGTGATTTTTAAATCAGAGTACTATCAGTTGCTCTAACTTTGGGAGGAAGGGGGCGTAGAGAAAACTTCAGCAACTTCAACCATTTACTCACATAGCTATAGTCCTCAGCCGTTGTAAACAGATGTTTTATGACTACGACAATTTATCTGGCAGCTTATTGCCTTTTTGGAAAAGTAAGCTGGGGGGAGGGAATTGTGTAGATTTGGTGTAATTTCTGCTCTCTCCCAAATGACTATCAGACTGCATATCACTCAGTCGGTTATAAGCACGTATTTCTCAGCCACTTAAATCCTAAAATTCTCTGGAGCTTAGCCAAACCTGATTGCTCTCTAACCCACCAAGACCTCAAAAGTTTCTACTTATACGAGACATCACCGGAACCTCTACTATTGTGAAGTGTTCTTCAGGGATCAAGCTAAACTACAAACGCTTTTTACCTTCTCATTTTTTTTACGTTTCTTACAAGCTATCCATTATTTCAAGGCTTTATCTCTCTGTGTAACCAGCATCTACCTTTGAAAGTGAAGGATCTTCATCTAATTTTTTTTATTGTGTTATGATACAAATTTGTTCTAGCTTCTACTTGCTTTAAAATATACATTTCTTTTGGACAGTAAGAACACAACTTGAATTAGAGGAATCCATAGGAGATTTCGTTTCTGGATCTGAATGATTCTCAGCCCAACAAGGTAGACAGAGACTAAGAAACCAAAGCTATATATTCCCAAAGGTGTTTTTTCAAGAGCCAAACCAGTCTTTCTGGTTTTTCTTTGAAGACGTTTAGCTTCTCATCCAACAAGCTTCTTCAGCTCTATAACTATATAAAGCTATATAGGCTGCAAGTCTGAATTTGCTTCCCTCCATCATGTTATCTTCTGGGAACTGTGGAGGGGCTTGTCCAAGACATTTAGTCAAATTAATTTCTTGGTCCTGTTATCCGACTGCTGTCTTCCGACTGCTTCATTTCCTATAGATTTCCTCAATCTATGACTGATCATTTAGCAACTATTCAAAGTTACAAATTACCTGAAAAGGAGGACTTACGACCAAAGATCTGAAGTTCCAATTGGCAAACCCCAGTCTGAAGTCATGTGCCCAGACTTCAAGCACTGCATAACATGGCTGCATTTACGACCATTTGCAATGTCCTGCCATCAAGTGACTGCATTTTACAACAGTTTCGCAGAAAATTGGCACTTATTTCTACTTTTCAACAAAACCATGCCAATAGCAAACAATGGGTTCATACTTACAGCTACCACATTGACTTAACGACTGCCGCAAAAAATATCATAAAATTGGGCTGGTCATCTAACTTACCTGTTTTACAACCATTATGATTTACAACCATAATGGGAAAGGTTCTATTCTGGTTATAACTCGAGGACTACCTGTACAGTGATGGACTTCCTCACCTCACAAGGATTGCAAACACATATTTCACTGAAATATGGGGAAATGTGATCAGGAGGGATTTAAACTAAATTCTTTAGAAATTCCTTGTGGACAATAGAAGAAAGGTGGATTATTGTGGTAATGAAAAATCAGTAAGGAAGGAACTCATAAACTTCATCGCTTCATTGTCTATATATGCAGTACCAATACCCAGAATATAGAAAATAAAGAAGATTAAAATGACTTTTCAATACAGAAAAGCAAATATTAAAAGGTATTATGGAAACTTGGTGAAATGACACTCAAGAATGGAATGTAGCAGATTTGTTCAAAAGAAACAGAAGCAATAAAAGGAGGAAATATACTTTACTTGCAAATGAATTGACTTCACCATGCTAAAAACAAATGTGGATTAAAATGAATGGAAGGATGCAGGAACACTGCTATTGTAGATATTTATTTATTTCCATAAAACTATGAGAAAGTGCTCCCAAAAACAAATTGCAAATGTTTGATCAAGACATGATATAGCATTGGTGAGGACTTCAATTATACCAACATTTGTTAGGAGAGAAACATTGCCAAGCATTGTGCTTCCAGGAAATTCCTCAGTTGCCTTTCCACTAACTTTCTCTTTCGGTGAGTGGAAAAGGGGGTCAAAGAATGAGATATTCTTGACCTGACACAACCCAACAGAGAAGATATAATCAAGCAAATAGAAATAGGAGGAGCACTTGGGGACCCAATGGTCTTCCAACTCTATCTTTACTGCTTTTTTACTCATTCTGCATTTTTACTCATACATTTCATCCTGTATTCATTCAACTATCATTAGTACTTGCCATCACTCTTTCTATCTGCACAAAAATCTCTCAGGGCAGGGGTGTCAAACTCACAGCAGCATGTTGTCACGTGACATATGGTGACCTTTTTCTCCCTTCACTAAACCGGGGGAGGGCGTGGCCAGCGGGTGATGCATCTGGCCCAGGGGCTGCAAGTTTGACATCCCTGTCTCAGGTTATCTAGTTAAAAGTTAATTCAGATATTTCTCACCATAAGATCTGCTCTCCCTCTCCAACAAACGTACATGTCTATTGTGCCCCCAAATCTACACCAAACAATTTCCACGACAAACCACAATTAGCGCATCCATAAGATTACAAGCTCTTCCTCCACTGTGATATAAGTCATCATCTGCAGCAATGCCCTTATGAATTCTATATCGGAAAAATAGAACAAATTTTGTACGGAATGGACACAAGTCTGACATCAGGTAATCGAGCAAGACTGAAGTAATATCAAAGCATGTTAACCTCCCAGAACACTTAGAAGTTATTGCTTTGGGGAAACTGGACTTTAACAGCACCATTAAGTAAGCAGTTGTTGTAACTGCCATACATAATGGCTCTCTGGCAATCACAGAAGGCCTCAACAAACACAATAGGTTTTTAACATATTAAAATTGTTAACCAACCAGGTGCTTGTAATATGGGTCACATATTTCACGAGAAGAGTCCTCCACTCCTCTGCTCGAAACAAAATACCTTATAGAAAATTGTTTTCATAAATGGGACTGAATCAGGTTA
>JANHFT010006901.1:161262-185457 GCA_032467955.1 Pseudoxenodon macrops | reverse complement strand
TCCAGTAAGCCAGATGTGAATCTAGGAGCCCCACCCCACCCCCTTACTCCCATTCCTGAGTGAATCCCTAGATGTAGATCAGGCGTTGTAGGTCCTCTTACGTTCCCTACCAGAAGTGCACGTTTTGCACCGGAAGTGAGCACCCCGTCACTTCTGGGTATAAAACCCTCTGCACATGCACAGGAGCCTATGCGCATGCCCAGAGGGTTCTTTCGTCCTGGAGAACCAATTTCAGGACAAAGGACCGGTTCAGGGGGCGTGGCTAGCTGGCTATTGCTGCCGGTTTGGTGAGCAGGGGCAAATTTCCGCTATCACTTCTAGCAAACCGGTCCGAACCGGCAGCAACCCACCACTGATATAGATGCCCTTATGTCTTCTGCTCTGGATGCAGAACTGTCTTCAGAGGCATCTCATTATCTGGGAGAAAGAGAGAGAGAGAGAGAGAGAGAAGAATGAGACTAAATCCCCTCCCTCCATGATAATATTGCTGAAGGAAAAAAAGAGAGTACCAAAATGCTCAGAAGATCAGTGTTAGAAGGATGCCCATCAGAGGGGGGTTCTGAATCTTCTTACTGCCGGTTCACTCAGGGTTGTGCCTTGAGCATGCGCGCAAAGTGTGCGAGTACGCAGCAAGCAAAAAATCCAAAATGGCGGCACCCAGGGAGCCACCAAAGGAACTGGCACTGTGACGTCATCGCGGAGTTAGTACCTACTCTATAGAGCCGGATAGAACAGGTAGGACCCCACCTCTGATGCCCATGTTGTGGGGATCCTATCTAGCTGCGAATGCACGGGAAGGTTATTCTTACATAGAAATGTAGCTACACAGGCATACACTAAAGCAGGATTTCCATAGAAGGAGTTCTCTGCATCTTTTCAGTTCATTTGAGCTCCTACAGACTTTGAAATCTGTACCTGGAATGTTTACCCTCTCAAAGTTGAATCTGGGTGCTGACAAAGTTTCTGATATATATATATATATTTAAATAACTTTTTTTTTTTAATCTGGCTATTATTTCTTTTGATAGGTAATATGATGACCTTTGGCGA
This sequence comes from Pseudoxenodon macrops, assembly GCA_032467955.1. Taxonomy (NCBI): domain Eukaryota; kingdom Metazoa; phylum Chordata; class Lepidosauria; order Squamata; family Pseudoxenodontidae; genus Pseudoxenodon; species Pseudoxenodon macrops. Next base: position 184,407 of record JANHFT010006901.1, on the reverse strand, counting down.
CCTCTGCTGCTGGTGCCTGCTGAACCTTAATGCTGATCACAGTACAGACCGTGGTGGTTATTTGAAAAGGCAGGGTGTAATGCATTTCAGATTAACAGTAGAAGAAAAGCTATTCAGAGAGCCAGAGGTTCACTTTGCTATGCCCCACTCTATGCTGCTTTTCTTATTATCAGTAGGGGAAAAAAATGAAATGAGAAAAGCACATCTTTTAATTTCCTTCCACTATTACCTCTTGATTTGCATTCCAGTCTCCCAGAAGAAATAAGTCTGAATTCAGAAGAAGGCTATTTAAGCTGCATGGTGTTTAAAAATTGCTGGAAAAGGTTAAGGTACCGTATATTATGCAGTTGACCTTACTAAGAAGCTACGTTAACAATTTAGGCTTATAATTTTCTCCAGTTACTTTTTGTTAAAACATTTCTTTTCTCTTTTTTTCTTCTTTTCTTTTTTTTTCATAGCAAAACTCATTATCTGCTCTAGGTACCCCTGCAGGTTAAATGCTTTGATTTCGCTTAACTTGTTTGGCTAGATTTTTAAATGGCATTAAAAATTATATTAAAAAGTTATTTGACTTGTACAGAATTGCTCTGGCCTTTCCCCTTCCAGTCAAGGGAATTATTTTGTTTTGTCTTTTTATCTATTTTTATTGCAAGAAGCTAGTCGCAGAGCAAATCCTGTTATACTGAAATGTGGTGGGTTTTTCCCCCCAGGATTCCTTTAAAAAAAAGCATATCTGGGCCATTCCTCTTGATGTTGGAACTTTCTTTGAGAAAACAGCAAGACAACAGATATGACACATTTTAGAATAGAATAAGAATAGAATAGAATAACAGAGTTGGAAGGGACCTTGGAGGTCTTCTAGTTCAATCCCCTGCCTAAGCAGGAAACCCTACAGCACTTCAGACAAGCGGTTATCTAACATCTTAAAAACTTCCAGTGTTGGAGCATTCAGAACTTCTGGAGGCAAGTTGTTCCATTGATTAATTGTTCTAACTGTCAGCAAATTTCTCCTTAGTTCTAAGTTCCTTCTCTCCTAGATTAGTTTCTTGTCCTTCCCTCAGGTGCTTTAGAGAACAGCTTCGCTCCCTCTTCTTTGTGGCAGCCCTGAGATATTGGAAAACTGCTGTCATGTCTCCCCTAGTCCTTCTTTTCATTAAACTAGGCATACACAGTTCCTGCAACCGTTCTTCATATGCTTTAGCCTCCAGTCCCCTAATCATCTTTGTTGCTCTTCTCTACGCTCATTCTAGAGTCTCAGCGTCCTTTTTACATCGTGGCAACCAAAACTGAATGCATTATTCCAAGTGTGGCCTTACCAAGGCATTATAAAGTGGTATTGACACTTCACGTGATCTTGATTCTATCCCTCTGTTTATGTAGCCTAGAACGGTGTTGACCTTTTTTGGCAGCTGTTGCACACTGTTGCCTCATATTTAAATGGTTGTCCACTAGGACTCCAAGATCCCTCTCACAGTTGCTACTATTAAGCAGGGTATCACATATATTGTACCTGTCCATTTGGTTTTTTGGCCTAAATGTAGAACCTTACTTTTTTCACCATTGAATTTCATTTTGTTAGATAGCAGTGCACCCAATGTTTTACAGCAATTAGTTTTTCAAACTATGTGTAGATTGATAAGGAAGAAAATGAGTTCTTCTTGTACATCAATTGGCAGTTTTCTCTCTTCATCAATTACTATTGTGCTTCTATTTCCTGACATCAGTTTTAAAAAATGCTTTATCTAAACTCTTAATGATCTCCAGAAACCCCACTGATCCAACTCCCTTTACTGAATAACCAGTATGCAGATTCCATGAAACATTTAAATAGGTTCCTCTATTTTGCTGATCTATATGGGAAAGCACCTGGTAGAAACTGGCTCTATGACTCAACGCATTAAAGCAACTTTTTAGAATGTCCTTTTGGCAAATGAGCTCAGCTTCTCATTTTCATCTGGAAAAGCTTGTTTGGGCTGTGATGGAGAGGGTTGCATTCCAAACTTTATCTGAAGAAGTGGTGGAATCTCCAAATATGTATATATATTTTTTGGACACTGCAGTTGGATTGGGATGGAATTTTTAAAATTGAAAATATTAAAGGGATTCACAAACCTTTAAACGCCACTGTAATTCTGTACTGATGGATAAGTTTTGGTTATTGGATATGCTTGGGCTATCATGCCAAGGCTGAATTCTGGGATCAGTACTTATAGTAAGAATGTCTGATTGGCTAGTTCAGGAAGAAAGTAATGCTTCTCTATCAGAGGTGGGTTCTGAATCTTCTTACTGCCAATTTGCTCAGGATTGCGCCTTGAGCGAGTGCACGCACAGCAGTCAAAAACTAGAAAACTGCGCATGCACAGAAGCAAAATCAAAGATGGCGGCACCTACGGAGCCACTGACAGAATCAGCTGTGACATCACCGCGGAGTTACTACCTGCTCTATAGAACCGGATAGAACCCGTAGGAACCCACCTATGTTCTCTATCCTAAAGGTGCTTTTTCAAGCGGCAACTGGATTGTCTGGTTTTTCTTTGAAAATGTTTTGCTTTTCATCCAAGAAACTTCTTCAAAGAAAAAACAGAAAGTCCAATTGCCTCTTGAAAAAGCACTTTTTGGGATAGAGATGTATTATGGAGACAGCATCTCCGTAGACAATACTTCTCTATATTCCTGCCCTTTAGCGATTCTTTATTCTAGTTAAATATGTTGGCCCTGTAATGCCATCCAAGCATTTTATGACAGTTTGAACCCACCTTGATTGATTTTGAGGTCTTTCAGAAATGCTGTACAACAATAGGGTAGGATAACTCTTGGCTCTCCTAAATGTCAGAGCGACATTCAATACCATTTCCTACTGCAAGGAGCAGAAAATGTAGCCCAGAGCCTGTTGCAATCATTTTGGTAAAATGAAACAAACTTCACTTTCCAGTCCTGCCCACTTTTGGAAGGTGACACTTGACATGCCAATGTCAGTCACTGTCTTCAACCTAATGAACATTCAAACTCTGTTCCTTGATGAGCTGTCCGGACTGACAACTGGAGCAAAATTTATATTAGGTTCCTATTGAGGATGAGTCAAGGAAACAAAGTCCAAGTCAAATCTACTAAATCCATCAGAAAAGCTGGGATCTAGTTTGATAAGATTGCCAAAGAAAGAACTGACAATAGATAGTTTTGTCCTATCACCTCCACCCCTGGGGGCTCAAGCCTTGTAGGCTTTGAATTCTCAGAGCAAACTCCTCCCTGGCCCTCCCTGGTATGCTCATTGCCATGTAAATGGTAACACTTCTCTTCCAAAGATAGGTAGATTCACTTTTGAGTAGAGTGGAGATAACAAGGCCTTGGGCTATGTAGGCTGTATGTTGATAGTCAGGACCTTGAATTGCACTTGCAAGCTCAAGTGAAGGTTATGAGGGGAAAACTGGAGTTCTCCTCCTGCTTCTTGCCTCATCAGTTTTAACCTCAGAGCAGCTTCACACAGTGAGTTGCAGTAGCTCTACTTTGAGATTACAAGAACCTGAGTAACTATGCTCAATCCTCCCTGGCCCTGGAAGCCTTGTAGCTGGTGCGCCAGATGTAGTGGTGTCTACAGGAGAATCTCCACATTGCAAGCTACATCTTTTTCAAGGGAAGCCCAACCCCAACAGAACCAGAAAGAGTGTAACTCTGAAGTCGGATGATGTCTGGAGCACACCCCATTCTATCTAGCTAGGATTCAGTCTAAACCAATTCCTCCCTATCAAGACTGTAACTGCTCTAGGCACTAAGTCAATACCTTTACTATATCGCCTGTTCTGCCAAAGGTGGGAATATTTAACTGGATGTAATATATAAATGAATGATTCTTCACTTATGATCTCTCCCCAGAGCTTCATATGGATATAAAGTAAAAGAAGCCAAGCTCTTTAGCATTCAATTACTAAGTAATCATGGATTTAATCTTTCTCTATCACCATCATGGACTGCTGTTATTCTACCTTTCTTGTTTCAACTGATTTGTTTTGGGCAGAGGTGTATTTAGAAAATACAGAAAATAGTCATGGGAAGATGGCGTTTAAAAAGAACACCTTTGGACAGACTCCCAAATCCTGTCTTTAATTTGTATCCTTAAATTTCTCATGCAGATTTGTCATTCCTTACTGCCTTATTTCCACTTGTTTGCATATTGTGTCATTTGCTCCACCTTCTATTGTTAACCAGAATTTCTTTAATGTGGAATAGGATCTTGATGTCACTCTTTATTATGATGTTTTTAAAGCCAAGAAGCACACTTAAAATCTGCTTTAAGAGATGGAAATTGTCCCCATCTTCAATAGTGAATGTTGACATGAAACCTAATGAGGATATCAATTGTCATAAGTGTTAATTTGAGCTGTTTATTTTATCATCAACATCTACCTCCCTTGAGACAATGGGGGGTAGCTTAAGTAGCACGGAGGAAAATACTCTGCTTCAAAAGCAGTATTAGTTTGATAATGTATAAATTCCTGTACACCAGCTGTGCGCCTAGATTATTCATGCAAAGGCAATTAATACCATTAAGGAGGGAACAGAGGCATTCTCGGAGATTGCTGGGAAATGTGAAGTGACATTTTTCTTAACCCAAGTTCTTTTTCTCAGAGTAAAATGCAAACGGAACATTTATTCTTGTGAAGGGCAGCCAGAGCTGACCTGGTTCTAGTCAAACACGGTTCTGACTTGCCATAGGTGGAAATTATGCACCAGCTCAGCTGTCTTCTCAACTATTTCCTAAAAATGCTGCTTTGCACGGTGAAACCAGGGGTGAAATCCAGCAGGTTCTGACAGGTTCTGGAGCACAGGTAGCAGAAAGTTTGAGTAGTTCGGAGAACCGGCAAATACCACCTCTGGCTGGCCCCAGAGTGGGGTGGGAATGGGAATTTTGCAGTATTCTTCCCCTGCCATGCCCACCAAGACACACCCACCAAGACACACCACGCCCACCAAGACATGTCCACAGAACCGGTAGTAAATAAAATTGGATTTCGCCACTGGGTGAAACCCCAACAAACTTGACATTTTATTCCAACTGGAGGGTGTTGTTTGCAAATGTTATCTTAACTGGGCATGGAAAAAAAAGAAAAAGAAAGAAAGTTGTCTGCCCCTTTCCTTTAAGAACACCATTAATAAAAGAAATCTGGTCTAAAAAATGCCATGCACCGGTTTATCTGAAATCAAACTTTGTTCAGTCTTTCAGGAACAGCCCTACTATTCTTGCCTATATCACCTGATTTTGTTCAACTTAAAAAAACAACAACATCCCTTTCTAGTTTTCTATTTAATTTTTTGATTGACTATGTGCCATCAGATCAGTGTCAATTCCTAGCACCCATATAGGTTTTCCCCATTATGATCTGTCTCTAACCTGGTCTTTCCAAAGGTGCATTCACTGCCACTGTACCTGACTCCATCCACCTTGCTACCAGTCTTCTTCTCTTTCCTTCTACCTTTCTCAGAATCAGAGACTCCTACAGAGAGTCTCTTGTCCACATTGCATAAGGTGTCTGAAATAGAATAATTTGAGCCTGGTCAAATTGTGCCTCACGTGAGAAGGTTGAAAAATTAGATTTGTATTTTAAGTAAATTGGGCAGCCTATGATATAAACTAAATCAAATCCAGTTCTTTTCTACAGTAACAGCTGAAGACTGATTTTTGGGGTCAGTGAAAGCACTTACTACTAACAGCAAAGTCCAATGGCAAAAGATAGTACCTATGACAACAAATTAAAAAGGATTAAGATAAAAGTGGCATGTGTTCCCTTTTTAAATAAACAAGGAACGTATTTTATTTGGCAATTATATTTAATTAGTGCATTTTATTTACATAAATCATAAACCATCTCTTTTTAGCATGAAATACAGACCAAATATAAACAGAAACCTGTACTTCAATTGCATGCTAAATAAAATAGATCAAATATTTTTTATGGGACAATGCCTAACACATAAAGAAATAAATTAACACTTGCATATACTGCCTGTTGAAAAGTGCAAAATGACTCCTGAAAATTAGAAGATATTTTGTAAAGTTTAGTCTAGAAATACCACTTCAATCAGCCAACAGTGCAGCTGAGTTTAAAGATTTCCTACATCCAGGAAAATATTACCTTGAACAATTGTGCAGATTGTGCTCTTCGAATTTGTATCTTCCCACCTGCTTTCAATTCTGTTTTTCAAAACCACATTACTTTGTTCTGACAATGGGTAAAAATCCTGATTGGCAATTAAAAAAGAACACCAAAAAAAAACCATAGTGAAATCTACATAATAGATACCAACATATTAAGGATTCTGCCAGTCTTAGGACTTCTGAGGTGGCCATAATGCTCAACTGCTGTAAGGCAAATGTGGTTAGAGTTGACTTTTAAAAAATATATTTCTCTTGCAGGGAAAAAAAGGCTTTTAACTACGGTATTCTCTGAATATGAAAAACATGGTATAGGATGTTACTGTATTTTTTTTCCTGCTACTAATGATTTTTGCTACTGAAACCATGTAAGCGGAACATGCAAATCCATAGGGCATTTCATTTTGTAGTGGACCAGACATTTAATTTCTCCTATTAGCCAAGGAATCCGTCCGTACTTTTTTTCCTTAAATACTCATCTCACCAGCTTTTGGAAATTCTACTCCATTTTTAAATAAAGACTTCTATTATGTACAAAACTTTTTACATGAATGTAGAGTGTACAATCTTGGCAACCTCTCGGCTACAGATCGTGTCATCTTCATCAGCCAAACATCTCTGCTGTTTCCTGGGTGGCAAGAACATTGTGCATTGATGACCAAAGGTCTTACGGTAGAATTCATTGTTGCTTCTCTCTGCGGTGGCAGTGCAGCAGCAAAAAGAGGGGGATTGTTCTTAGGAACGACCTTGTATTGGAGAAAGAGGGAGGGTATAATCCCCAACACTTAAGTACGCCGTGGCTCAAGGCGGTGTGACATCTGCGATAAAGTCCTCTGGTTATCAATCACATTTAATTGACGGACATAACCCCGGAGATCCTGATGGTTCTTATTTGCTTGAGATGCATCAGGACCTGATGAAACAGGAATGAAGAGTTATTGGGATGCTTAGTCAAAGTCAAACCTAAGCCATTTATTACAGGTAGTCCTTGACTTCATCTAGTCACCGTTCAGAGTCACAACGGCACTGAAAAATGTAACTTATGAGTCTTTTTTCACACTTACAACCTTTGCAGCATGAAGCATGTGATCAGAATTCAGATGCCTGGCAACTGGTTCATGTTTATGACCATTGCTGTGTCACGAGGTCTTGCGAAGATCACTTTTTGTGACCTTCTGACAAGCAAAGTCAATGGGTGAAGCCAGATTCACTTAACAACCGGGTTACTAACTTATCAACTGCTGCGATTCACCTAACAACTGTGGCGAGAAAGCTCGTAAAATGGGGCAAAACTCACTTAACAAATGTCTCACTTAAGATCAGAAATTTTGGGCTCGATTGTGGTCGTAAATTGAGGACTACCTGTAAGTTACTATTTATCAGACTTATATTCCCACTGAGACTCAAGGCAATGAGTTACCTTATCTTAAAATTATATTAAAAATGTATACATTATTATTTTATTAGCAGAGATAATATTTATGCTCTGACAAAAATGACCCCCCATAATTTCGAAGCTACCTTCCTTTTTCTTCTAAAAACCTAGAAAAGCTGATTTCAGTAGCATTTGATTCAACTTCTGGTTTTTACTCATTGTTTCCAATCTATGACACTGATAAAAAATTGTCATTATGACAACAGAAGTATTGCAATACTTACTGAAAGGCAGGCTCCGACAAAATCTCACTGTCTTAATAGTATTTGAAATCATGCGCTGAAAATAGAAGGGGGAAAATCACCAAAAGAAAGAAAATTTAAGCACCAATTCTATTACATCCTGGATTCCTAAACTGAAACTCAGTGGCACCAATGTGTCTGTGGATATTTCCACTGTTATCTATCATACTCTTCTCCACTTGATACCTACCAAGAAGAAAAATCCCAAAGATTAAACTAGGGATTAGAGATAAGAAATTTGGAGGACAATTTGGGGGCCAAGGCCATTTCATATCTTGTCTTCTGATATAACAATTTTGAAATTAGTTCAATTTCCCAAGGTAACTATTTTTAAAAGCACGTACTACATCTTTTCAAAAGTCCATATACCCATCACCAGCTCCAAATGTCCGGGAACTTTGTTTGATAAGGAAGACATTATTCATATATCATTAACCTAAGCTTTCTCTAATTGGTCCAGTTCTTTATGTGCAATTCTCTTAATGAGTCCATCATTCTTGAATGCATTTATACTGTATGTAATATCCTCCTCGTTCTCTTCATTCTAAATTCAAATTAGCATGCAGAATGCTGGTAAAAATCTATTTCTAGGAATAGAAATAGAATAGAAATGGACTTGCTCTGGTCCATTTTACCCAGAATTATCCTATAGCAGTGATGGTGAAAAGGGAGCTCGCATGTGCATGCTTGTCTGGCCGCGACCCAGAAGAGGAGCTGCTAAGGGCACATGCACACGCCCGAAAATGAACTAGTCAGCTAGTCTTCCGGGTTTCTGGCATGCATGCATGCGGGCGCAACAATCAGCTGGCAAGCGCGCATGATCACACAGGAAAATGAAAGACAGCTCTTCCAGTTTCCAGCACTGCTGCATGCATGAAGCTGGAAACCCGGAAGAGGAACGGGTGATGCCACGCAAGCCAGGTGGCATGGCTCCGCATGCTACTTCAGGCACACGTGTCAGAGGTTCGCCATCATGGTCCTATAGTGATAGATAGACCAATGTTTCTTGGAATTCATAGGTATGAAAATTAAGGGTTTTGCTCTGTCCTAAACATTTGATGGTTAAGAAGGACAATATGGTGTTCCCTTATATTCCATGAACTGATCAGGTTGACATACTTGTAATGAGAAAATTCCTTTCAAAGCACAGGAAGGGACTAATTTAGGTCATGCAATATTCATACTTTTTTGCTAACAACCTCTGCCATCCTCAGTATCTGATAGCCAAATATGCAGTATATCCTATGCTATCAAAGCAAAATGGGATCCTATCTTCCATGAATACCTTCTATAAAATGCTTTCTTTATCTCAATACTGAACAGGTTTCTTATTCCCATGTTCACCCAAGGCAGTTCTATGCTGAATTCAAGTAAACATAAGAACAACCTTATAGCATCTACTAGGAGACAAATTGCGTTAAATCCAGATTTAGTCGTCCTTTATTAAATTCCATTAAATAAATGGAATTTAAATTTATTGTCATTTCACTTGCTTTTCCTCCACAGTTGAATTATCCTTAATATCAAGGAAGAATTTTGATAATTCCTTCCTATCAGTAAAGCAACTCAAGCAAATTTTAACTTTAAGAAAGAATTCACATATCCATTGCACACCATAACAAATATAACAGCGCCTCTCAACTCTATTTTAATTATAAGGCTGTTTCTGAAACAGTAATTTGATGATGCAAGGGTAGTTCTTGATATTGATTTATACTAAAATGATAGTGGGTCTTATGATATGTCATGCATATAAGGGACAAGATAATAATAATGGAGGCACTTCTGAAAGAGCAGCCAAGTACAACATTGTATATCCACTGAACATTCATTTACTTTCATGCAGTGTGTTTTGGAAGTCGTATGAGGGAAAACTGAAGATCTGGATTTCTCCAAAACAGAACAGATACGGTAGATAAAACTATGGCGACTCTGGGTTTGCTTCCCCCTCCAATCATCTAGCCCTCCACCCACAGTTCCAGTCCAAATCTACAGCCTAGAATCATGGCAACAGGCCAGCCACATTACCTGCTAATCCATTCCTGGACCAGGCTTCAATATTGTTATAAATATTCATACATCTCATACAAAAACTGCTGTTTAAGTCACACTTTTTGCATAATCTCTATGTTCCAAAAATGAAAGCATGCTTGCCCCTTCTTTTCCCCCCTATAAGGATCAGTGTGTGAATTCCTTTTGTTCGGATCCATAAAGCCTGAACACTAATATGCGCACATTCGCTAATCCTCATTTCACACCTCAAGGGTGAAGGGCCCCAGTAAATAGGAGAACCAGCAGTTGATGGCACCGTTCTGAATTGTCAATTGGAGGAATTTCTGAGGTAAAAGTGCCCTGGGATGGCTTGTGGCTGTTTTTTGCAAAGAAGTATGGCACAGTTTTTGGGGCAGTTCTGAACTGAGACAAACCGGGTTAGCTGGGGAGCAATTTGGGGAACATCTGTGCCCCTTTTCTGTCACCTCAAGATGTCCAGCAATATTCCTGCCATTTCTAGACATGTCATCTCTCCTTTTATCTGTGCTGCTGCCTAGGGATATCTGGATTGCCCAGTCCATGGAAGTGGCACAAATTGGAACTGCATTTATTTTCCCAGTGGGTCAAAAAGATTTGTTGGTGTGTTTTTTCATATCTGTCAAGAATCACAACACAGAGGACTCCTCTCCTCTGCCTTGAAACGGCATCATTCCTCCTGCAGTGTCTGCCCTTGACAGATACAGTCTTAAGTAAAAGAAAGCTCACAGTATTTAATCATTTGATCAATGGAAAACAACCTTATGATTTAAGTGGGGCAGAGTCTCCCAATATACAAGCACACCACAGATACAACACAATGCACAGGGCTTTGATACAAGACACACTACAATAGAGGGCATCAGGTTTTGACATAAGAAACACTACAAGACATTGCATAAAATCTAACCATAATCAACAACAACAATGCAGTAAACCTGTACCTGAATCTTTCCAGACTATAATGGTGAAGTTGAAAATTATTTTATGTCATACTCTCTACCCACAGAATTTGCCATAAAGGCTAGTTTCAAAAATTCTTCTTCAACATTTAGTGAAATCAAGAATGTGTTTTATGTCTTGAATTTAAAAAAAAATAGTAATAGGGGAAAAAATTATTCATCAGCATTAGTAAGTGGTACAGCCTTCCTTGAATATTTGCTGCTTTTGAAAAAGATGGAACCTACAACACTCTGGTTAAATCTTGGACACAAATTGGTGACAGAGGAAAATTAAGAGTGATGCATAATCATGGAAGGGAAATTGCCTCGGCTTCATTCATTCAATGAATAAAGCTAACCTGCAAGAGGAAATGAAGTGTCAAAAAGACATTATTCTGGATCCATTGAACTAAAATTACTGGTCGGTTGATAACGAGAAAGTTTTCTTGGCAATGGGATCTTTTGCAACTTTGAATTAATGTAACATCTGACAGCTTCTTGCTCCAATGCCTGCCTGCTAAGGCTCTTTTTCCACAGCAATCGAAACCCACATTCCAAAATCAAAGCTATTATTTTCCCATTGATTTCAGCAAGATAAGGATGTCACTCATCAAAACATTTGCTTTGGGAATACGCATTACCTACCATTTTTTCAAAGTTCACCAGACTGTCAATAAAAGTCTTGTTACCTTCATACGTAAATGTCATGTCTGCAATATAAATAAATCCATATAAACAGGAGAAATTTAATTGAGGGAATATATATATATATATATAAGTTTTTGACCCTAATACACTTACTCGAAGTATTTTCTTGCAAAAAAACCAGTAATTTTAAACATATTTTCATAAATCCTGTTTGCTTGATAAATTAATGTTTAGATACATGAAGATATTTTTCCATCTTTATGAGTTGGGAAACTACAGAGACAGGATCGCATGTCTAATTTAAAATATCTCATTTTTTAATTCATGTTTTTCCCCCCTTTAGCACGTTACCTTTGATGAGTAAAGGCATAAAGGGAATAATAGGCGGTTCCAGTTTAGCAACTGTGAGTCTGTAGGCCCTATGGTTTCTTGAAGGGTCCTGAAAAAACAAAAGGAAAGAAATAAAGAGGCATCGGACAAATTCAAATATATGTAAATTACAGCCACCTTTTTTGAAAGGGGGATTAGAGTATATTTTTTTTAATTAAAAAAAAGAGGCTAGCCATCTATCTGTAGCAAAAGTGACCCTGTGGTTATAATGTAACATGCTTGATTCTCTGATTTTTCTTCTTCTTCATGCATTTGCTGATTCATCTCTATAAGCTATAAAACTAGGATTCTGTAAAAATAGTGCATGAATAAATTTAAACTTGGGATATCTAAGGAAGATAAAGTATTTTAGATTTCCCAGATCGACTGTAAGTAGGACAGACATTTTCTCAGAACAGGTTCCCTGAGAGTGTAATTTATTAGTCATATATGCTTGTTTTATCAGCACGGTAACGGGATCATAAATTCTTTAAAGTCACACAAGGACACATAAAATGTAGAAAGTAAAGGGATTTAGAACCAAGTTCGGAAATAAAATGTACCAGAGAATGTGCCATGCATAGAATTAAATCTGTTATTGCCATTTACCATTAAGCTTTCAAACTCTGCATAGATCTTCTTGAACTTGCTTGGAAGTTTCTGCCAAGTAAAAACAAAGAAAACATGGAATCCTGTATCAAATATAGATTGCTTGATTTTTTTCTGAAAGCACAAGGCCAGTTCAGTTGCTGGCTCATATTGTCTATATGCCAACAGGCAAGCATGCCCTCCGCCAGGCCCTTCTGTAGGTGAGTATCTGCCCATCTTCACATGAAGGAGCAGAGTAACTTGTTCCTAGTTCTCCAACAGGTCTGAGACGGCAGAAAATCTTGTTCTTCCACCGCTCATTTACAACAAAGCAGCAGTGAAAAATACAGCAAGTTTCCTAGCAACCAGATTATAAATAGAGAACTCTGAAGCTTGGAGCAGATTTAGTTGCAGACCCCAAAATATCCTGGGAAATAGAGAACGCTTTGCTCCTTAGTTCACAGAAGTTAAACAGCCGCAAAGGAAATTAAATTCCAATCTGGATTTCCCATCAGCCTGCTGAGGAAAGAAACATTTTCCATGTTCTTGTGGCTCCCATTTTTAACCCCATCCTCACGTACGATACTCTAGCAACAGATCTTTGTAACGTTTACAGGCCTACTGTTTACCACACGGTTGCACACGGTTCCTAGAGATACTGCAGAGTGCAAGCCTATCACATAATACTCAGATTTATGTTAGCACCTAAATGGCGTCACTTTCCAATAATGTAGAGGACCAATTTGGAATAGTGGATGAAAGTGCCAGGCCAGAAACCAGGAGAGTATGAATGCTAATTCTGCCTTAAGTCAGAAGGCTTACTTTGGGCCTGGTATCTTCTTTCAGACCTAGGAAGGCCAAAACATTTCTTAATCAAGAGATTAAAAGAACGCTACCAAAGAAAACTGCAGGGACATGTCCTGACAGTCACCAGAAGTCAAGACTGACTCAAAGGCAATAAAAAACAACAACAATCATATGACACACCCACACTCACGCCCTGTACTGACAGAACAGTACTTAACAGCTTTCCAGCTATTTCTCTTGGTTGGTTGATTATTTGCGATTAAGAAAACAGGTTGGAAGAAGTCACAGGAAAACAAGACAGGTTACCGCTAAATGGCATTGTCACTTTCATTCTTGTCAGATGTAAACCTCAAGGAGGGATGAAGGGTTAAGGAAAGGTAGATAAAGGAATCCATGCGGATTTTACTTTGCTAGTCACAGCCGACTTTAGGGGGTGGTATTCATCTCTGTTTCTTTAAGCCAATGCAGTCGAAAAACATTTCCATGATCATGTGGCCAGCACGAGACTACGCCACAGCGCATAGCATACAGAGAAACACAGTATACTGTTATCTTTCCACTGAAGTGGTACCTATTTATCTATTTGCATTTACATACTTTCAAACTGCTAGGTTAGCAGCAGCACGCAAGTTGGCCATGCTATAAATAAATGCCTTAATTAAGCTCCCTGAGAGGAGTAGAACTAACTTCTAAAAAGATTTGCAGGGAATAGGAACAACTCCACCTAGAAAGGAATTTAGATTTATTTTTATAAGGGGCAGTCCTCTGCCTGGCCTCACGGATATTTGTTCTTGAAGTAGTGAGGGGCGTAGCAAAGGTTGCCAATTATGCGGGAGAAAAAGTTCAACATCCAACACAGAAAAAAATAACTGGATTTGAGATCTGAATAGGCTGGAGTGATTTTGATTTTTCCCTACTGAAACATCGGGCCTCATGATGTTAGGATCTTTATACAAAAGGCATCTGCAGAAAAATCACTCTCAGTGATGACAAATTTCATTCATTTGGATATGTGGGAAGAGAAGAAAAGAATCATTTTGGTGCTGCTTGCATCTGAAAATTAGATCTCTTGAATGATCCACTGAAAATACCCAAAGATCCACAAGCAGATTCAAACCTACTGTACCTTCTCTGTAACACCGTAAGTACCTATTGGGTCCTGCCAGCCTAGTCTCCTTTGCTATTCTAAAGAAACAGTAACACACAAGTCAGATGAAGAAATCAAAATCAAATCCTTGAAGAAGTGCACTCACCTCCCAGGTCATTGTGAGGCGACTCACTGCAACGTTGCTTAGTCCCATAATCAAAGCAAAGAAAGAATTCAAGTTTTTATATTCCTTACAGCTGGAAGAAAAGAAGAACACAGTTTGAGAAAAGAAAGAATTTGACATGGAAAAAGATAATAGGAAGCCTTACTTCTGTTCTGCAAATGTGTTTGATTTTGGATTGTGTTCTTCTACACCGATCTCAATAACGTAGATACGTAAACATACTTGAACTCAGTCTGAGAATATACAACTTTTGTTATGGCAACAATAAATAGTTGTCATTGCAGTTTATTGAATTAGGTTACAATTCCAAGCATATTTACACAGAAGGAAAGGCCATTTGGAATTGCCAGGAAATAACTATTTAAATTAGGCCTTTTGGTGTAAGCAAGTTCTTCAGGTTATGCAGCCAGAAATCCTGAACTAAGAAAGGTTCTAGCAATGCAGACACATTTTTTTATTTGTCTTCTAATGATTTAGGCATTGTTTCAGTCAATAATGATCATTCTGTTATATTACGGTATTAAAACTCAGTCTAGAACTACAATCACACAGATTCTCATTTGGGGAAAAAAAAAGGTTCTGTTTTCAATTAAGGATATTTTAGACAATGGCCTAATATGAACCTTACTTTTTTAGATATGGAGCTCATTTTCAGAACCGGGGTTGGGCAATTTGTTGTGCACGTTGTTTAGCAGCACAGTTTTTGTTTTGTTTCGTTTTAATAAAAGTGGGAATGGATGCAGGATGATTTGGGAGTCAAGCATTCCCCTTTCTGGCTTAAAATCAATCTCTACTCTCTCCAAACATTTGAATCTTTGCTGCCAAATCTGGACAAGTTTGGAAAATGTTTATGTATGGAAATAAAAATAGTTTGCCTCCAGAGTGGGGGGTGTCCTGCGACTATTTTCATCTTCAAAAATATAGAGAAGCCCAATAATGGACTAAAAAAAAACCCCACCCCTAGTGTTAAATACTCTGAATAGAGTATCTCAATAACTGAGGCGAGAGCCAGGTTCAACAGCAACAGAACTTTATTGATAAAACAGCAATTGGAACCTGACTGAACTAACTTGGCGTTTGACAGCTTTTTATACTTGGAGCTGTCAAACGCCTAACCAATCGGAGCGAAAGGATTTTCCCTCCAAACTCTCGGTGCGTCTTCTCCAATCACCAGCCTTGGTGTTTGGTGATGTCAGACGCCCGACTCTTCAGGGAGGACGCAACACCTAGGATGTAGCCCTCCTTCTGGGATCTTCAAACACTTGCAGACGCATCACACCATCTCCCTCCAATCTTTTCCACTTTGTGCCAGGTGACTCCCAAGATAAACTCCACATCCTAAGCTCCTTTCTCTCAATGTTTAAGCGCCTAGAAAACAGGTTCGCACAGTGGATTTCCCGTTCCCTCTCCTCATCTTCACCACCTTAGCACTGTTGGAGTGCATTTAGCACAATAGGTCAGGATGGCACTTCCCTGGGGCATCTTGTGCGCACATTAGATGCTAGATTCCATTGGCTTTGAGTCTAATCCTGCAGGGCTCTTCTTAACATCCTGAAGTGCACAATCCTGTCTTTTACTTGCTCCTTATCGCTTACATAGGACACCACTGCTCCTCTAAGCTTAAGAGATTACATTTACTACATTAAACGCATTGTAAAAATAACCTTTACGATTTGAATATGAACAATGCAGGCCTAAATGAGAAAAGAGAAGGGGTTTGCCAGCGTACCTCGTCAACCTAATGAGCAAATGATGAGGGTCTTGAATATATTACCCTGCTTTATGAAATAAGACAATCTTACAGCAGTGCAATTTACGAAGGAGCAGTCCGACCAGGGCATCTAGACACTTAGATTGAGCCAAATCGACTTGCCTGTGTGGTATAATCACAGACTGGAGAAGCTGAAATGGAGGGGAAGAAGAACCTACGGCTATTTCTCCCCACACACAGTATACAAAACATTTGCTAGACCAATTATCGGATACAGTTCATCTGTCTGGAACCCCACACTGCATATCAGACATTAATACAATTGAGCGAGTCCAGAGATATTTCACGAGAACAGTCCTCCACTGCTTGCAACAAAATACCTTATGCCACCAGACTTGAAATTTTGGGCTTAGACAATTTAGAACTACGCCGCCTTCGGTATGACCTAAGCGTAGTTCACAACATTATCTGCTACAATGTCCTACCTGTCAATAACTACTTCAGCTTCAACCACAACAACACACGAGCACACAATAGATACCAACTTAAAGTGAACCGCTCCAAACTCGATTGCAGAAAATACGACTTCTGCAACAGAGTGGTCAATTCCTGGAATGCACTGCCTGACTCTGTGGTTTCATCCCCAAACCCCCAAAACTTTAACCTTAGACTGTCTACTCTTGACCTCACCCCGTTCCTAAGAGGTCTGTAAGGGGCGTGCATAAGCGCACCAACGTGCCTACCATCCCTGTCCTAATGTCCCCTCTTATTCGTATCCGTTTTATGTATTCAAATCATGTTTATACTTATATCTGTTATCTAATATGTGCTTGACAAAAATAAATAAATAAATATAAATAAATAAAAACATTTAGGCAGGAGAGGGGCTGAAATGGCAGCTAATTAAATTTGGTCTTGTCTTTCCCTTCATCCTACCCTGTGAAAGAACCTAGGAGCTGACTCAGAACTCTAGGCATGCTTTTGTGAGTGCAGGATCATCTGGGGGAAGAGCATTTGAGCTACTCAATTTACCAAGGCAAAAATATTTTTTTTAAAAACATATAAGCAAAGAGAAAGTTGAATTCCAAGACGCCAACACTGATAGACTAACTATAGCTGACTGTCTCAATAATAATGTATTTTCTTTTTTTATTATTATTAAAAACACACGTATATATCGGCAGATGGAAGTTGTACAAATGGTTCAGTTGTATAACATTTTCTCCTTTTTCGCACTAATTATTAGGAAAAGGAATTCGTTTTTCTTCTTTTCTGAATACGCTACTGCCCTCTATTGGATATAATACAGAACTAAAAAAGATCAAGATGTACTGTATAAAGTTAAAAATATTATATATTTTGTTTCTATTGTGCTAATTCCCTGTGCTGAGAAGGACCCTCTGGCATGTTGTTTATGTATTCATTATGTATAGATTTGAACAGAATTGAGAGCCAGCCTGCCAGAGTTGCAATCATTAGCAACACGAACCAATGAAACTAATGTCCAAATGAGAACTTAGAAACTTACCTTTTGTGATTTACTTAAACTACTATTAATTTAAATTTAAAAGGACATGTGCCGCTATACACATTCCGTCCCAAATTATTAAGATAATTAAGGCCAAGCTAATGACTAGTGTATTGTTTCTCAACCTTTGCAACTTTAAGATGTGAGGACTTCAACTCCCAGACTTCCATTTCTATGAATGCTCTCTGACAAATTCTGGGCATTGGTCCACACATCTTAAAGTTGCAAAGGTTGAGAAACACTGTACCAACTTAAAAGTGCAACCTTCCCCATCCTAATATCTCCAGATGTGTTCTCCCACAGTCATCAATCCAAGTCCCTTGAATTGTTAGCCATGGATAATGAGATCTGGGGCCCAATTCATCTAGAACAGGGATGTCAAACTTGCGGTGTCACGTTGTCATCATGTGACATATTGCGACTTTATCCTCCTTCGCTAAACCGGGGGTGGGCATGACCAACGTGTGACACATCTGGCCTGTGGGCCGCGAGTTTGACATCCCTGATCTATTCTAGAAGATATAGCAATAGCACTTAGACTTATATACCGCTTCACAATGCTTTACACCCCTCTCTAAGCGGTTTTACAGAGCCGGAATATTGCTCCCAACAATCTGGGTCTTCATTTTACTGACCTGGGAAGGATGAAAGGATGAGTCAACCTTGAGCCTGGTGAGACTCTAACTGCCAAATTGCATGCAGCTGGCAGTCAGCAGAAGTAGCCTGCAGTACTGTACTCTAACCACTGCGCCACTGTGGCTCAAGACTATATAAGGTTCAGAACAGTGTTCTAAAAAACTTAAATATGTAAAATTAAGGCACTCAGTTGTGTAAAACATTTGTATAATAATTAGTGTTCTGGGCAACTCCATCTTAACTTCAAACCAGTTCATAGGTTAACTTAGATAGAGGAAGACATTTTCCCTCAAATAAGTTTAGCTTAATAGCTTCATACAAAAGAAAAATAATTCATGCTTGTCAAATTTATTGAGTTTTGATGCCCTTTCTATGGTGAAAGCTCTACTGTCATCAATGGGAGAAAGTCACCAGGCCTACTGCAATCTATTGGAGTTGGAATCTACTCACTGGGCTGCTATTTTAATAAATTTCTTCAAAAGTTGAACACGCTTGCTGAGCTGGGAGCAAAGGCAAATCTCTGTCACGACCCAGAACTGGATTTCATTAAATCTTCGTAAAAATAAATCCAGATTGGCAGTTGTCTTTTTAAAATGATGCCGCCCAAATGTATGGTAAATCAGTTCCAGCTAGAAAACAGAAGGGAAAAAATGGAAGTCATTAAATAGATAAAAACTCTTTAAACAAAAACCAATTGTTATCTTTCAAAATGCTGTGTTTTGGCTGAAAATGGCTGAATTGAATATCTTTTGGTTTGTGTTCCCTCTGGAAGGTTTTGGTTTCTTCCTTCTTGATTTGAAATAAATAGGATTTACCGTTACGATTGAACTGGACAAACCTTGATTAGCAAAAGTCCAGAATTGTATTCAAACCATGATTTGAAGCCATGACTTCAAAGGCATTGGCAAATTAAGGTGTGGACTGCATTTTGGTTTACATTAACTACTGATATGGAGGTTAAAACAAACTATAGTTATTTCATACTGCGTGAGTTGCAAAGTGAAGCTTCTGCTCTAAAAGACAGGTTTGCTTGTAGCTTTGTCTTTATTCCCTCACTATCACATTGTCGATCAAGATGGATATTTTATAACTTAATAAGCAGTATTAGTTTCTCCCCATAACACAGGATAAATGTGCAACTATTGTTTAAATAAAGTAAAATTCATATGTTCAAAAACTTGCAGCATAATATAAGATTAGTTTCTTCTCTGTGCATGATTTTTATGATTAAAAAGGCACGAAGTCAACTAAACTTGAACATAAATGATTTGCATAATCATTTCACTTGTGGATTTTCCCCATAGATTTGCACACACACACCCCAGCTTAATAATTGGCAGAAAATGTACAGATCTTCAATCTATCCTACCACTTTTTGATATAAATATAGATAGTTCAAAAGCTTATAAACATTCGCTCTTTTTACCTCATGAACACAGTTGAAAAGTTCCCACTCAAAAATGGTCATTTGGTATGCTAGATCTTTAGAGCTCATGAGTTCAAAAGTTCCCATCGTCCCCGTCGATGGGCCTTCTTGTTCCTGTAGTGGTACCTAGGGCAAATAAGAATGTAATCCTAAGAACTAGAGAACTTTGCTGTTCATCGGAATTCATGCTCCTTTTCAGATTTCCAGTTTAACATGTGACCATTGGTCACCACACCGAAGAACTGAAATGCAAAACTTTCTTCAGAGGAAATAATTTCTTCAAAGATGCTGGAAAAAGCACGACTATACTACAACACAGAAACGCACAACTTATTTTGCTGCATTACCAAATCTGGTAAACCTGATTCATGTCATGTGTATATATATATATATATATTCATATACACAACATAACATATGGTACATTTTAGGGGCATGTATATCTATATACAGTACAACAAAAGCATACACATAATTTTAGATACACAACATTTTCATACATAAATAAGAAAGAAATCTATTTCTATTTGTTGCCTAAGTTTAAAGCTATATTTAAAACAATTACCTAATGGAAGCATTGTAGAAAGCATTGCCAGTGCTCATGGAAATGAACATAAATCAATATCTTCCGCTCAGTTTTTAAACCATTAGACTGATTGAGGAATGCCACTTCAGCCTCAATTCTCTCTTTAATAGAGGAAAAATATTGCACGCTGCTGTTGCAAGGATTACGGAGCTCAATGCATGAAAAATTAAAAACGTGCTAAAATCTGTCTTTAATTTCCCCCCAGATCTTCCTCCTCTGCAAATAAGGCTTCTATTTTTTTATGTCATTCTCAGCACTTGTTGAAATATTTCCTTTTGTTGATGTCTTAAAGCAGAAGGTGGTGCTTTTTTACCCCTCCTTCTCCGTTCTTTTATTTTTCTATTGCTCTGCTACCTTTCTGGCTGCTTCTGATTCTTAATTTGAAAAGATTCCTTTGGGGTTTAACAGAAACATAGGAAGCCAAGGACTGCTGGAGAACGATGATTATAGAATGAAAAAAGGAGGCACATCACATGGATTCTCAGCTCCTTTGTAATTAAGCCAAATGTAAGAATCAACATCTTGCCCTTGAAAATATTTCCAAAATGATCTTACCCATTGGAAAAAGAAAAGAAAATGCAATTTCTTGACAAGTGTTAGAAAACGAGAAATGCACACAAAATGTTTGCTATTGCAGTCTGCAAGCCTTTTTGGTCTGTGAAAGACTGCACACTTACTAAATATTCCTTGGTACTTTCTGAGCTTGCTTGTTTTCTTTACCCAACCTATGTAACATTATCAGTGCCAGTAAGGAGTGTGATTTGCTGTCAGTTTCAGGGGTGGGCTTCCAAAAATTTTAGCAAGGGGTTCTCTACCCAGTTGCTTTGTGGGTGTGGCCTAGTTGGCCTCCTGCACCATGGCAAGGGGGGCGTTTTTACCCTCCCCGGGCTGCAGAGACTTTCCTCGGGCCTTTGGGAGGGTGAAAACAGCCTCCCCAGACTCCAGAGGCTGGAAACGGAACTTCCGGTAAGTTCATTTTTTGCCCTCCCCAAGCCTACACGTGAGCCTACACCCTGAACTTACCTGCATCCAAAACGAGCCACGTGGGGACTCCTGTGAGGGGCAGGGTGGGGTGAGCAGGGCCAGTCAGGAGTGGGATTTGGAAGTTCTCCAAACTGCATAAAATCTTAGCTAGAGGTTGTCCCGAACCCCTGCGAACCCTCAGCAGCCCACCCCTGGTCAGTTTATATTCTAATACCGGTAGCTTTCCCTGAGAGTGTTGGTAGGGGTGGTCTTAAAGATTCTTTGGTTGAGCTGTCTACCGTTGGCTTCTCTGGCATTCCTTGATTGGGGTATTGCTTACTTGATTGTTGGTCTGATGTTAACCTTGGAGTCAATCGTTGCTGATATGGGTGCTGATTGCTGGTGGGAAGGTGCTGGGGTCTTTTGGTTCCCTTTTCGCCTGGCTGATTGTTTTGCATAGTCTATTGATGTTGTTCATGTCCATGCGTCTATTGATCGCTAATTTGTCAGAGTGCCAGGCTCCTAGAAATTCCCTGGCTAGTTTTTTGGACTTGACATGGTCTACAATTGTCACATTTTCCCAACTGAAAGTATGGTTAAGTGTGTCTACATGTTGTGAAATTAAAGAGTTTTCATCCTGTCTTCTGATGGTTGGTGTTCATGGATGCCACTCTTCTGCCCGTTTGTCCTACACAGTGGTGTTTGCAGTCATTACATTGTATATTGTATATGACTTCTGTTTCTTCTTCTTCTGGGGTTACTGGATCTTTTAGTTTGCTTAGAATGTTTAGAAATGCTTTAGTTGCCTTGTCCCAAAGGTGCTTTTTCAAGAGGCAACTTTTCTTTGAAGACTTTTCACTTCTCATTCAAAAACCTTCTTGAATGAGAAGCGAAACATCTTCAAAGAAAAACCAGAAAGTCCAGTTGCCTCTTGAAAAAGCACCTTTGGGACCACCATGACCTGGATGACTGAGAATCTCCATAGACCTGTAGTTGACTTGTGTGCTATGCTGACTTCATGTGGTTCCAGTAGTCGGTTGGTGATTTCTGAGATATTCTTGATCTATGGCAGTGTAGTTCTTTTTAGGGTTTATGTTGGTTGTGCTGTGTTGGGTTGAGTGATCAGGGACGTGTGGATAAAGTTGCATGGCTATCCATTTTCTTGGAATATGTTGTATAGATGCTCGATTTCCTTTTTTTCTTATTGCTTAATATTGCTTTTGCTTACAATAGCAACAGCTGATGAGAAGCAGCATTTCTGATTCTTTTTGGCTTGTGAATTGCACAGTCACATGACAGTACTTTGCATATAAGTACAGTGACCATATTTTCTTGGAAAAATAAAGGACAACCTTTATTTTTTAAAATTTAATTTCATTTATTATAAATAAAATATATTTATTATAAGGGGCATGCATAAGCGCACCAGCGTGCCTACCATCCCTATCTGACTGTCCCCATTTAGTCTTCCTGTCCCCATTTCCTGTGTTCATATTCATGTTTATTCTTATACCCATTATCTTGTAAATGATTGACAAATCAATTAAATAAAAAATAAAACCTGAAATCTGAACAAGCCTCATAAGGATAAAAAGCAAGGACAGATTTCTGAAATAAAAGACCTTCTTTTATAATAAAAGACATACGATCACTGTACTTATAAGGGATTTCTGAGGGGAAAGGAAGGAAGAGGGAACAGTTGATATTTTGGAGTTTTTCATGTTTCTGTGACTCCTCCTCCTCGCATCCTGGACATAAATTATTTCAACTCCTACCCTCAAAACGACGCTATAGAGCACTGCAAACCAAGACAACTAG
>JANHFT010006901.1:143770-154050 GCA_032467955.1 Pseudoxenodon macrops | reverse complement strand
ATTCTATTCTATTCTATTCTATTCTATTCTATTCTATTCTATTCTATTCTATTCTATTCTATTCTATTCTATCTGAATACAAAGCCATTTCTTGACTGTAGGCAAATATCTTACTTGAAACTTATATAATATTGTTATGCGGATGAGAATTAATAAGGGAAATATGGTAGTAAGTACCATGGAAATATGATAGTAAGTAATATAGAATATTTGTAAATAACTTATTTTTGCAGCATACGTATCCAAAATATTTACCTTTTTTTGAGGTCCTTTAGCTTCTTCTGATCTATCAAATGGAAATGAAACAACATTTTTTGTTACATACTGTATGCTAAACTAATTAACAAAAGTACACATGCATATGAAGAGTTTTTAAAAAAAAAAATATTTTAGAGATTTTACCATAAATACTTTTAGACTCTTAAGCAATACAGCTTTTGATTCTGTAAATTTATCCTAGTCTGATAACCATATTTGTTAGACTTGATTTGGTTTTATTATTCCAACCCAGCGTGTTCGTTCATGAATACATCGAGTAGTTTCCATATTTAAAACAATATGTTAACAAATATAGCAAATTAACCCTATTCGTCACATAAATACAATGTCCACTAAAAACAAAAGTACACGAAATATGCTGTTGCATTGCTTGTAACGGTGAATATCCAGGAAATTGGCTTTCAGGCAATCAAAGATCGTGAACCAGAGGCGTTTTGAA
The DNA here is from genome assembly GCA_032467955.1 of Pseudoxenodon macrops. Classification (NCBI taxonomy): domain Eukaryota; kingdom Metazoa; phylum Chordata; class Lepidosauria; order Squamata; family Pseudoxenodontidae; genus Pseudoxenodon; species Pseudoxenodon macrops. Next base: position 153,332 of record JANHFT010006901.1, on the reverse strand, counting down.
ACAAAATGTATTATAACTCAACATTTACAGTACCCAAAACCATTGGGACCATGCTTTGCTATGCTGATGTTAGTTTACATGACAATCCTGGCTTGGCCTGTTGAATAACAGAATAGCAGAATTGGAAGGGACCTTGGAGGTCTGCTAGTCTAACCTCCCTGTGCAAGCAGACCTTATATCATTCTGAACAATTGGCTGTACAATCTCTTCTTAAAAGCCTCCAGTGATGGAGCACCCACAACTTCTGGGAGAAAGCCATTCCAGTGGTTTATTGTTCTCACTGTCAGGAAATTCCTCCTTAATTCTACGAAATTCAACTAGTTTCCATCCATTGCTTCTTATCCTGCCTTCAGCTGCTTTGGAAAATGGGTTGACCCAGTGCCTAGAGCCGTGATAGCGAACCTATGGCACACGTGCCCAAAGTGGCATGCGAAGCCATGTCGCCCGGCACATGTGGGCTTGCCTGTTTGTCTTCTGGGTTTCTGGTGCTCATGCACGCGTGACGATCAGCTGTCCTTCGCATGCATGGCAGTGCCAAAAACCAGTGTGTGCATGCACGTTGGCCAGCTGATTGTTTGGTGCACATGCGCGCCAGAACCCAGAAATTTCTGGAGCACGATTCCTTCTTGCGCGCGGCAGTGCCGAAAACCAGCCTGCATATGTGCGCCAGCCAGCTGATCGTCGGGCACACATGCGCGCTTAAAACCAGAAGTTCAACTTTTCCAGAGTATGGGTCCGACAAACATGTGCACACATGCAACATTTCCACAATATTTCACCATCACTGGCCTAGAGTCTATGAGAAATTGGATGGGTCAAAACAAGCTCAGGTTAGATGCTTGCACAATGAAGTTGTTATTTTGCTTGATTCTGATTCCAAGACTGAGTTTCAATAGGGTCACGCTCACCTGAAGAAGCAAATGCCACAAACAGTTAAGGTGTATGGCCGGAGTGCCTTTTGCACAGCTTCAGCTGATGCACCCATTTTTTGTGACCTCCCCGACAGCAGGAACTCTGCCTTCATCAACTCACAGTTAGGCTATTGCACTGCATGCTACATGAAGCTGCTCTTGAAAATAACCCAAAAGCTTCAACTGTGGCATATGCATTTTTATAAAAATAAAAATACAGCAGACTTTTTTGCTGAAGACTAGTCTAACAATGATAATGCTTTAGATCTAATGCTAGGCATTGGCAGAGATCAGTTTGGAGCAATGAGCTCGATCTGATACTTACAGTTGTTTCATAGTCTTCTCCAGTTCTGGGAGTTGCTCTTTGAGTACCGTAATTACCCTTGCATCATCCAATACAGATACATAAAATTCCTGTTAAATGATAAAACACACTCTTCAAATGGCATAAAAAGACCATCTGATTTGACAAAATCTGTATCGTATCTATGCTGATTTCAAATAAGGATATTTTATGTACATAATAAATAGTATTAGTTCTAATAATTTACTCCAAATATTTAGATATGGATAAACCCTTGATCTTCACTCTAAGAGTAATATATTACTCTCATTACCATACTGAAAATTGTTTTGTTTGTCTGTTTTTGGTTGTGTTTTAATGTATTTATTTTAGGTTCCTTTCATCTTTTGCTATCTATCTCAACTGCTGTTTTTCCTTAAAAGAAATGCAGCGTTTCAATTCAGTTTTAATTATGAAACAAAAGAAAAATAATGTTATCGCCAGCAATAATAAAATAGCTTTTCAAATGTTTTCCTCATTTGATGCTCAAAAGGAACCATTCCACAGTGAGATGGCCACCTCAGGCATTATAAAAAGTGAATTCCATTATTATTACAAAGCTTGACTAATGGACCATTCCCTAAAATTTATGTGGAGGAGACACCCATAGAAGACATTTTTTCATGACAGCCTAAAATATCACCATGGGCCCTTTTTGTAATATCCTTGGAAGACTGAAAACAGGCTTTGCCCATGTTACAATAATAATAATACTCTCACTGCAAAGAGACAATAGTTGTTGTAATAATGGGCCTTACCTCCAGAAACGCCACTGCTGCTTCCTCTTCTGGCAAAACATCACCATAAAAAGCAGCCCACAGTAGAACTAAACGGACAACTCGCCTTTTATTATTCAGCGCATAATCCAGTTTTTCTTGCTCTGTGCCTTGAGAAGGCTGGGCATGGTAAGTGCCAGGCTGTCAAGGCAAACAGTCATTTTGCCATTCCCCATCACTATCACTCCTCTGAAGCCCCTATCCCTTTTCTTATAACTCTGGACTTTCTGGAAATTGACTTTCTTAGCCATGAGGCAATACAGCGGCCAGTCCAGCAAGGCTTTCAAGTTCAAAACTGTACTTCACGAGTTTCCAATTTAAAAGATTATCATGACACTTGATCACTTGACATGAGTAGCAGGAAAAGAAAGCACAAGTGAACCCAAAGGATTTCCCAATATAAACAGCATAGTTTGTGTTAAATGTGAACATAGTGGATTTTCCTTTGCACTGTAAAAGAAATGGAGCATGTAAGTTTTCCCATGCATTAAGTCTGGATTTAAGGCCTTGGTCAAATTCTCAGAAAGTGAAACATCAGGAGATGGGGATAACAGCTGTGCTTTTATTTCAAGGCAAAGTTGGATGTAGACATAACAAGAAAAACAGGCTAAGATACTACACTGTTTCTTTTGCTCTGTATAATTGTACCAGACATTTCTAAAGCTCCATTCTAACAACAGTAGTGCTTGTGATTTGAAGTGAACATAAAGTTTCTGAATCAGCAAAGAAAACAGCTAGCCTCTGTTGATTCAGCAGATCAATCCCATGGAAGATCCTTTTTCTTTTTCTATCACAAATATCACCATAATGGACCAGGGTACCTTCTTAGATCCATTAGCCAGTTTAGCGAAGGAAGTACCGCACTACTACCGGTAAGATTAAGTTCATTGATCCATTTCCAATCTATCCATTCAATTCCATGTTTTTACCACAACAAATCACTCCAATTCCACTTCTTTTAAGAGTTATTCTGTTTGTTTTAGCATTTCTATTTCAACCTCTTTCCCCTCCTCCCTCTCTTCCGAAGTTCAACCAATGCTTTATTTAAATTGTGCTTACTTTTTTTTTTTTTTTTTGCATCTTACAATTTCAATTTTTTAAATATACTATAGACAGAATGTATTGCTGGCAGAGTTTATTTGGTGTTTCACTCTGTATTTTGATTCTATATCTTCACAGCAATAAAAGGATTTTGTTTGCGAAGGATGTAGTTTGTCTCAACATTCCACGCTTTTGTGATTTGCTTCCCGCCATTGCATGAAAGATGGCAGCATGTGAAGGCACTTAGGTTTTTGTGGGTAAGGCAAACCAGAACTGTTCTTAGATATTATGTGGAGCAAAGCAGCCAAAGGCCTGATTTGGTGGTAGTAGAGTGGGACTTTCAATACTGTTGGATTTTGTGCTGCTTTCTCTCAGGGAAGTAAATCTCTCTAAGGCAGGCAAGGAGTATTCTTTTCAATTAACATAATATAAACCATTTTGTGCTGTATATCTCTCTTCCTTGCAGAAAGCCAGCTAGTGCATCTCTGCACAAAGACTCATGCCTGCCTCCACCCCCTCTCTTCATGAAACCTTTACTTCCATTTTATTATCTAACCATTAACCAAGCATCAGGCATAACCAAATGGAAGCCTAAGGAATAAGCCAGGATTCAATTGGCTTGAATTCTAAAATTCTGCTTAGTCCTACCTTGTTAGGATACATAGGGATAGTTAGATTCGACAGTCAGGCAGCTAGACAGCAACAGATATTCCACAGAACAAGACTACAAGGTGAAACTAATAGCCCAGATTATCCTCTGCAAATGACAGTTCTGTCAAGCAAGAAGACACGGTGATGGCAATTCTTAAAATAATTTTTTTTAAATCAAAACCTGAAGGCCTTTAAAGTGCAGTCTAAGCCAAACACTTTAAATTCCTCACCAGGAAATATTCTTTCTCTCTCTCCTCAAGATACAGCCATGTGTACATGAAATAATTAAGGGGGTGATTTATGAAAACATTGATGAATTCCTCACACAGCCACCATTTTCTTGCAGTTAAAATGAAACCTTGGAAATGGCTACTGAAACTGGGATTTGGCGCACGTCATGTAATTTGAAAAATAGTGAATCAAGATCAGAAGTTAACAAATGGTTTTATAGTAGGATAACCTGGGGAAAGAAGTTTGACAGCGCAGGCGTTGGTCCCCATACCTTTCAAAATCAAACATTTTACTGAGTTTCTCCTGCCTTCCCATGCCGCTTCTTCCGTGCAAGCCCTGTAATTATTCAATATCCTTTTACCTGCTGATTAAGTGACTCACCACAGGCACTAGCAATTTCTTTTCCATTTTTCCATTGCTCATCTACTTATTTTTAATTCTGCTAATAATTCCTCCCATGCAAATTCTATCGTAGGAAAAGGTGGAGCCCACCCTTCCTAAATTTCATGCTGCATATCTATCAGAATAATAGTGTTATGTATAAATAATATTCTAGAGAGGCTATAATTTCTAAGGTATTAATCAACAATGATGTTGTGACTGAATACCGATTTCATATTTTGAGCTTCGAGAACTGTTACTAACTATGCAGTCTGCTCTGCCCTCTGTGTAATCATTGATTTATTTCCTTTCAGATGCTTAAACCCAACATCAGTGTTCATTTTGGGAGAAGGGAAATACAGAGATTCATGTAAAATGTTAATAATACAGCAGCGATAATAATACTCAGCACTTATGTGCAAGTATGCAAAGCTTCACAGCTATCTGAGTGTTCTGATCCTTATTAATGACTCTGTAAAAAGGGTCAATATTACCTGTCATTTTAATTGCAAACTCAGTTGGGGAGAACTAATAAAAATGAAGTTAAAATAGCAGATCTTTACTTTTTGGCAGAAAAAGGATTTCCCCCCCAGTCTATACTGGAATACACTTTGTTGTATAAAGTGAGTTGGGATGCATTTAAACAGGATCCCTCATTTTGCTTATTAACATTTATCAATTTAAAAAAAAATTATTTGCTTATTATGGTAGCAGAACAGTATCCAGTAGGTAAATAGGTGATGCCTGGCTTAACAGTAGTAATTGTGAGAGACATCTAGGTATCCTACAAGACCACTACTTAGATATGAGCCAGCAATGTGCTGCCAAAAAAAGCCAATGCAATCCAAGGCTGCAACAAGAGGGATAACTTCAAGATCACGAGAAGTAATAATATTAATTAATTAATTAATTCGTTCATTCATTTTAGGACATTTATTTTGCCATCCACAGCAGAGGTGGGTTCCTACCGGTTCAGACCGGTTCTCCCGAGTAGGTAGTAAGCCGCTGGTGATGTCACGGAGCAGATTCAGGTCTGTGGACGACGTCATCTTTTTTTCTTTTTTTTTAATTTTTAAAAAAAGTTTCAGGTGTTGTTTTTTTTGCGCATGCACAGAAGCCAAGTTTCTGGCACTGCGCATTTGTCAGCATCTTGTTTTCAGCCTTTTTTTATTTTTTTTATTTTTTTCTACTGCGCATGCATACGAGGTGTGCCCATGAGGTGCATGAGGCAGTGAACCAGCGGCGAGGTAAGTTAGAACCCACCCCTGATCCACAGGCTCCGGAGGCTTTCTTGAAGCCTGGGAAACGCGAAAACGGCTTCCCCCTGCCCTCTAGAAGAGCAAAAAATCAGCTGGCCAGTGTGCGCATGCACGCTGGAGCTGACATAGGGCAATGCCTTGCATGCCCTCAGATATGGCTCTGCGTGCCACCTGTGGTATGCATGCCATAGGTTCGCCATCATGGCCCTACGGGATGGGACCTGCAACATTCCTTGTTTCCCTGCTCTAGTGGATCAGGTAGTGAAAATCCCTCAGATAACCTGGTCCCAAGCCAAGAAGGGATTTAAAGGTGACAACCAGCATCTTGAATTGTACCTGGAAGCAAATTGGCAACCAATGCAGTTTCTGCAGGAGAGGTGATACATGTGCACACTGGGGTCTGTACAAAACCATACATGCTGCTGCATTTTGCACCAACTGGAGCTTCCAGATTCTCTTCAGGGGCAGCCCCGTGTAGAGTCCATTGCAATAGTCAAGACAGGAGGTGATTAGTGCATGAATGACCATGAGTAGGGAATATTGGTCCAGGAAAGGGCGTAACTGGCACACAACCCACAGTTGTGCAAAAGCCCTCCTGGCCATGACTCCTACCTGCCCTTCGAGCAGGAGTCGTGAGTCTAGAAGAACCCCCAGGTTACACACACTCACTTATATTACACTAGTGAGGCCACATGCATACAGTTCTGGTCACCATGGTACAAAAAAGATGCTGAAATCCTAGAAAGTGCGCAGAGAACAGCCACAAGAATGATAAAGGGTCTGGGGGCTAAATCGCATGATGAATAGTTAAGGGAGCTAGGTATGTCTAGCCTATTGAAGAGAAGGATTGGGGGAGGGATGATAACTATTTTCCAATACTTAAAGGGCTGCTACAGAGAAGAAGGGATTGATTTATTCTCCAAAGACCAGAGGTCAGGACAAGAAATAAAGGGTGTAAGCTTATTAAAGAGAGATCAAACCTAAAAATATGGAGGAATTTCCTGACAGCGAGAACAATTAATCAATTGAATAGCTTGCCTCCCAGGGTTGTGAATGCTCCATCACTGGAGGTTTTCAAGAATAGATTGGACAGCCATTTGATCAGGGATGGTATATGGTCTCCTGCCTTGAGCAGGGGTTGGACTAGAAGATCTCTAAGGTATGTTTCTGTGTTCTGTGTTCTGACTTGCCTTCATGAAAGAGGTGGAAGACGCCAGAGCGAAAGAGCAGGGAAAAACAAAAGGAAACCTATCTGTCCCGCAGCGTCAAAAGAAATGCCATAGTGTCTTTCTTGAAGACCTCCCCAAGACCAAGATCCTTCTGGAACACAGGAATCTGGCGCTCACTCCACAGACCGGTGCAGCCCGTGTGGGCAGGCGCAGGCAACGGGACTGAGGTAAAAGTCGGACGATCACACAAGAAGACAAGAATGCTTAAGGCTGACTCTCCTGTTGTTTGCTGGAAATCCTTCCACACCTACGTAGGTGTTCTTCTCCTCCGGCGTCTTTTGGTGTAGAAAAAGCTTGAGGAGATATAACAATCTATATACACAGTGACTAAGTTCCCTTCAGTGAAAGGCTGGGAAAGCTGAGCCAGGTTCCCCCCAGCAGACTGACTTCACAATCCTTCACTGAGTTGACATTAAAAAGTGCTGACAGCTGAAGGCGAGGAGAGCACTTTCATCTGGCGGTAGCCTCCTGTTGGCCCAGGGGTCAGTGCTGTCTCCTCAGCCTTCCCTTTCCCATCAAAGCCATTTCTTTCTCAGTCCTTTATTAAAGAGGGTCACTGCCGGTGTTCCTCCTCCTCCTCCTCCTCCTCCTCCCACCACTCCCCCGTCAGCAAAAATGCTGCCTTGCCTGGCCACTCCTGAAACGCAGCAGCTTTCATTCCTGCCGTCACTTTGAACTGCTTCGACCAACTTCAAGGCAGAAGGGCACAGGCATGGGATCTGTTCTCCCTATATTAATTATCTTGCTTAATTGAAAGGGGCGGAGGGGGAAAAAACGTTTCGAAAATGGGAGCCATTCCTGGCCATTTAGAGGGCCTGGAGAGCACAGCAGGGATTTGCAGCGGCTCCGATTTGTTTTATCTCCCACTTTTCTACACACAAACAAAGCTCTTTCGGGAAATAGCCATTAACCTGAAGTCGTGATAATAATCTCTGATAAGTGGGGCATGATTTAAGGGGAAATTAGTAGTATGTTGGAAGAAATCAGGGGTGAAATCCAGCAAGTACTGACAGGTTCTGGAGAACCGGTAGTGGAAATTTTGAGTAGTTCGAAGAACAAGCAAATACCACCTCTGGCTGATCCAGAGTGGGGAGAGAATGGAGATTTTGCAGTATCCTTCTCCTGGAGTGGGGAGAGAATGGGGATTTTGCAGTATCCTTCTCCTGCCATGACCACCAAGCCACACCACGCCCACCAAGCCACACCACACCCACCAAGCCACGCCCACAGAACCGGTAGCAAAAAAAATTGAATTCCGCCACTGATTGAGATGCATCAGGGTCAAACTGAAAGAACCGTAGCATTGGGATAATCCGCCACATTTCCTGATTAAAAAAACACGTTATGTACAACAGGATTTCTCAGCCTTGGCAATTTTAAGATCTGTGGGTTTCAATTTCCAGAATTTGGCCTGGGGAATTCTGAGAGTTGAAGTCCACGCATCTTAAGTTTGTCAAGGTTGAGAAATATTGCTGTAGGAGATTTTGCAATATCCTTCCAGGCCCACCAAGCCACGCCCAGCAAGCCATACCACACCATGCCCACAGAACACATAGTAAAAAAATTGGATTTCACCACTGGAAGAAATGTCCATCTGGGTTCAGTTCCAAGTGGGGAAAAACGACACGGGATTCATGGAAGATGCTTGGAAAGATGAACATGGCTTGAGATCCTGGGCAGAAAAGGGAAGAGATGCTGAGATCCCCTGGGTTTTATGCCCTTTCTGGGCTTTTGAATTTGAGCTTGTATTCTGATTGGTTGTCAGACTCCCATGGGGCCATGCAGGGGCAACTCTGTAGGCTGGCCTGAGTCTCAAGATTGGTTGACTCTTAACTGGGTGATGATGTAATGAAAGGGCTTTGGGATTCCTAGTATGTCTCTGCCTGAAGGAGGTAGATCTTTGTTATGTAGAATAGACTGGCCCAGGCCTTAATGGCCCATTGACAAAGATAGGGAGGGATGAGTTTCTGTCTTCCTTTTAGGGGAAATATTCTGCCCTTTTTAATATTTCCTAAAATATCTAATTTTCCTAGGAGAGGGGTGGGCGCTAACTTCCTACAGCCCAAAAGTTGAAGGTGATTATTTTTTTAAAAAATCAAGGCGTAACAGCCATAATCATTCATGAAACATTTCACTTCACTGAATCTTGAAAGTCTGTGCTTCAGTTCCTGCATTAGTAAATTTGTCCTTTTCCCCTCTGGGATTATGCTTTAAAGGGTTGAAATTGTATAAAGAAGCCAATTTTTTTTTTTTAAGTATTTGGCTTCTTCCTGGAATAATTGTAAAAGGCCAGAAGAAACAGCATTATTAATCTTGAGTTGGTATTAGAAAGTTCGATATTTAAATATCACTTGCTTTTCTATTCAGGAGAGGTGAAGTCATCTAATGCATGTTGATTAAAGCAAATCAATAGTTAGCCCTGGTCAACTTTTAATGAATTTGGGTAGAATTTGCTCTTTTTATATATATAGTTTGTCATCTACCTATTATAAATAAATCATGTATTGACGTGTTATTTAAACTAGTACTATGTTGCTGTGAAGTTATGGCAGTGGTGGGATACAAATAATTGAACAATCGGTTCTCTGCCCTAATGACCAGCTGGGTGGGCGTGGCTCAGTGGTCATGTCACCAGTTGGGTGTGGCCAACTCAACATCACTCGCATCGATGGGCGCTTCGCCTTAGCTGTTACAATGTAATAAAGGGTTAACCGGAGAGGCAGTTTCTGTAAGCAGGGCA
>JANHFT010006901.1:104939-123388 GCA_032467955.1 Pseudoxenodon macrops | reverse complement strand
TAGAATGTATACTGTTTCCCTGAAAATAAGACCTCCCCAGACAATAAGCTCAACTAGGCTTTTGAGCGCATGCGCTAAAATAAGCCCTCCCCCGAAAATAAGCCCTCCCCAAAACACAGCAGGAGCCATGAGGTGACCATGCTCACCGCCTCCTGCACCTCAAAAATAATAAGGACTCCCTGAAAATAAAGCCAAGCACTTATTTTGGGGGTCAAAAGAAAATAAGACCCTGTCTTATTTTCAGGGAAACACGAGTAGTAGAATGGATTCCAGAGGAATAAGAGGCAACTCGGTCAAAATATTTTTCGTGAGAGAAAGAGGGTAAAGTACCTCCCTAATTGTTCTCAGAGTATATGGTAGATGCAGAGTGCTTCAGTCTGTCAAGACTATGTCCATAAGTGTGGAACAATAAGGAACTCATTGTGGAAGAATAATCATGTATCACTTTGGGGTTTTGAGCCTGACATAGACCCACTAATTTAGACAAGGATTATGTATCTTGATGTTATTAAGAGATCTCTTAATTGGGCAAATAGCCTTTTGAGTCTTTGGGGCAGTAGTGGGTTTCAATTCCCTATCGGTTTGCTATTGGGAGTGCATGCGCACATGCGCACAACACTTCTGCGCATGAGCACAGACGTGTAGGCGGGTAAGCGGAGCCTCCTGCTGCCACTACCGCTTTGCCCAATCTGGGGTGAACCTGTAGCAACCCACCACTGCTTTGTGGGGTCTATAAATGGTTGCTGTGCTTCATGAGAGACATTGGCCAAGAAACTGTAGAAGAAAGAAGGAATGGTCTTGAAGGGCAGGAGGAAGAGCTGATATCAAAGGTAGTTTAAGATAAGCAGGGCTTGAGCCTAAGCCAAGAAAATAATTTGAGAAAACGCCTCAGAAAGCCCCTTCCCAGTTCACATGAAGTTAAAGTGAAGGTGGGAAGAACATGTTCAGACTTCAAGATTCTGTTATTACAGCCCTGACGTATACGGTACCAATTTCTTAGTCTGGTCTACCTTGTAGGGCTGACAGAAATCATTAGGGGAACTAGCTAGGGGAAGTAGGGACAAGGAATAAGTCATACCTGTCTCTGACTTTTAAACATGGTTCTGCATATGGTCCAGTCTCCCAATAGATTTCTTCATTTACCCTTTCTAGATAGTATGTTAGCAATCATTCTGGAAAATAATTCTATCCATACTCCATACTCTAAGTATGAAGAATGGGGTTGCATCCTGCATAATGATGAAGTAATGTTTGTATGTCTCTTAAGCTTATTTTACAATACTGTTATACAATCACTATTCATTGGCATAGTGCCAGGCCCAAAATTGACACATAGAGTTACTTACGATTAGTTCCCGTATTGTACTTCACCTACAGACAGAATCTTGCCACTAAAGCAACATTTTACCTAATTATAGATAGGGAAAAGTTAGGGAGGAGCCATTTTAACTCTTTCTGCCAATCAAACATTCCAAGTTCTCCTTCCTCTTTCCCCTCTGGAATGCAGCTCTCCCTCCTGGGAATCCAGGCTACATTCCACCATACATGGTATTTAGCCATTACAGATCCATTTTCAGGGATATACCAATACCCAGGTCTGGAAATTCCCATGGTGGACAGGAGAGAGCCTGCACAGGGTACACGTTCTTGCCATTCCCGGAGCATGTAGAGATTAATATCAGTTGATGGATTTACAGTTTCTGCTATGCCAAAACTTCTGTATGCTGTAAACAAAAAAGTTGTGGCTAATTTTATCCCAACATGTATATCACACATTCATTTCACCTCCTCTTTCTTTACCTGGCCCTTCCAACTACACTAAGTACATTCAACAAAATATGATGTGACATTAGCCATGTAGGATGGGATGTCAAATACAGCATCATCACAATGTTGCCACTGATCCTAAAATAAATTAAGGAAGTATTCATATTAAGAAAATAAGGAAGATGATCTTGATGAAATATGCAGCAATCATTTCAGGAGAGGAAATTGTTTTTTTTAAAGTCCAGAACAAGAAGTTAACATTTGAAAGGAGTTCAGATGGGTGCTTCCTTAATTCATTGGAATATAAAAAGAAGGAGGAACTACAACACAATCAGACTTGAAAGATTCTATTATTATAGCAATAAAAGTAGGCTTTCCAGGGGAGTTGATTTACTGATCTAGTCTACTTACCGGTAGTATGATGAGAGAAAATTAGCCATGCATCCAAGCATCCATCCATGCATCCATGCATGTATCCATCCCTCAGTAGTTCCCTATTTCCCATCTCTAAACTAATTCAATATGTTTTAATGTTTATAGCCATTCTCAGTCTAAAGAATCATATGTGTTGTTGACCATAGGAGCCACAGTGGTGCAGTGGCGCAGTGGTTAAAGTGCAGTACTGCAGGCTACTTCTGCTGATCACTGACTGCCAGAAGTTTGGCAGATTGAATCTCACCAGACTCGAGGTTGACTCAGCCTTCCACCCTTCCAAGGTCGGTAAAATGAGGAGCCAGTTTGTTGGGGGCAATAGGCTGACTCTGTAAACCGCTCAGAGAGGGCTGCTATATACAGGAGTTGCAAGTCTATATATTATTCAATATATAGAAGCTGTACTAGACTGTAAAAAAACAATCAAATGCCACAACAGATTTATATTGCTACAATAATGGTTGAGTGACAGTGTAAGACATTATAAATTGCTAGTAAGGAAATGACCATTAACAGAAAACACAAAACTTAATGTACTGAGTTAAATTGATTATTTTTTATTTATCTCAGCACTGGAGGAAAATCCAGGCGTTCATAGCAAAAATATTTAGCATGGAACAGCTAAATGCTGTTCGTTTCTTTCTTTAGCTACTTCACCTATCTCTCTAGAAACTCTGTTGGGGAAGATAAATATGCTTGAACCAAAGGTTTTAACCTCATCTCTCCTAAATCCAGTGTTATCAAGTCTAATTAAGCATTATTATGTGACACATTGCCTCATGCCTTTGTCTCATCCTTAGCCTAGAAATGAGGCAACTTTGTCTTTAACTACTCAGCTTCAAATTAATGTTCTATTTCTCCAACAACAAATGTTGCAATAGATATGATCTATCATCAACATCATCATGTGCTTAGGGGCTGGCCTCTATCTCGTTTCTACTTCCCATTCTAAATTCCCCACTGGCATGGTTATCCGTGGCTAGCCGGGACAGATTGGAGACCTAGTTCTCTCAGGAGCATCTGCCCACATAATGGCTGACTGGCATTTTTCAAAGCATTTTTCAGGACTTACACAGGCTCCTTATGTGTCTTTTGAAAGAGTGCTAGACATTCTTAAAACCCAAAGAGAGACACATTAAGTCTCTCATGAGATAGTACTAATTCTGCTCTGCACCAAAGATTGTTTTCACACACACACACACACACACACACACACACACACTCACTCACTCACTCACTCACACTCCAAGGAGTTTTGCACTAGAACTGTATATTTTGCACTTTTTACTATTTGGAGGCATGCCCAGTGGCATTTTGCCCATATGTATACTGTTTTGTATATCCCATGGGTTCAGTGGTGAAATCCAAGTTTTTTTTTACTACCGGTTCGGTGGGCGTGGCTTGATGGGCGTGGTGTGGCTTGGTGGGCATGGCAGGGGAAGGATACTGCAAAATCCCCATTCCTTCCCCACTCTGGGGCCAGCCAGAGGTGGTATTTCCTGGTTCTCCAAACTACTCAAAATTTCCACTATTGGTTCTCCAGAACCTGTCAGAACCTGCTGGATTTCACCCCTGCATGGGTTATTTCCAGATGGCCCCATCCCCAACTACTCATAATCCATAATGCTGTTCCTTTGCAACATTAGCTGAGGCAGAGGTGGGTTCCTACCAGTTCGGACCGATTCTACCGAGTAGGTAGTAGGCCGCTGGTGATGTCACAGAGCTGGTTCTGGTCCATGGACGCCGCCATCTTTTTTTAAAAAAAAGTTTTGGGAAAAAAACCTTTTTGGGAATTTTTTCCAGGTTCTTTTTCTTCTTCAGAAGCCGAGTTTCCGGCACTGTGCATGTTTTCGCCATCTTGTTTTTGGCCTTTTTGGGGGGGATTTTTTTTTGGGGGATTTGTTTTTACTGCGCATGTGCGTGCCCACACGGCGTGGGAGGCAGCGGACCAGCGGCGAGGTAAGTTAGAACCCACCCCTGAGCTGAGGACAGAATCCACTCCTTACTTCTTGCTTCCTCCAGCTTCATGCTGGCTAGACAAACTTATGGATCACAGTAACGGAGGAAAGCGCAAATGATAAACTTTATAGCTGTGCTCTCTTATACTATGAATCAAGATGCCTTTGCATCATGGAAGTTGGCTTGAAATGGGGGGGGGTAAGGATTTAACAGTCTTTTCAGTAGATGTACTTTGTACATTAGAGCACAGACAGTCTGATTTCTACAAGCAGTAGTAAATAAGTACATAATGGATTATATAAAGCATTTATACCATATTAGCTTACCTGTCTGCTGAGAGCATAACTTCTGGTAGGAAGAGACAGGGCCTGACCCTTGGGGAAAAAGAGACTATGGGGCAGATATAGAGGATTGATTGAATGACTGATTATGTGCAAGTTAGTGTCAACTTCTACCAATCATACAGATAGATTTTATCTTTGATGGTCTGTTCGTAACCTGGTTTTTCAGGTCTTCCAATGGTACATCCAATACAGTTAGTCCTCGGGTTATTTTAGTGTTTGGGACAGGAATTTCGGTTGCTAAGCAATGTGATCATAAAGAACAATATCATATGACTAAATCACTTAAAAATAGCAATTCTGGAGGTCCTGGTTGCTGGCGGTAAAACAGGACTGCAGAAGTCATTAAGCAGGACTTCCAACTTCCTGACAGGTTCTCCGTTGGCTGCTCATAGGACACCAACAGAGAACATTGGAAATTGTGATCACATCACCGTAGAAATGCTGCAACTGCCAGAACTCTGAGAATTGGTTGTACCATTCACTCAGTGGCATAATAACTTTGAATGGTTGCTCATTGAATGGTTGTAACCCAAGGACTTGGGACATGGTGACTCAGTGGCTAAGATGCTGAGCTTGTCGATCAGAAAGGTCAGCAGTTTGGCGGTTTGAATCCCTAGCACCGCGTAATGGAATGAGCTCCCTTACTTGTCCCAACTTCTGCCAACCTAGCAGTTCGAAAGCATGTAAAATGCAAATAGAAAAATAGGGATCAACTTCGGTGGGAAGGTAACAGCGTTCTGTGCGCCTTTGGCGTTTAGTCATGCTGGCCACATGACCACGGAGACGTCTTCGGACAGTGCTGGCTGTTCGGCTTTGAAACAGAGGTGAGCACCGCCCCCTAGAGTCGGGAATGACTAGCACATATGTGCAAGGGAAACACCTTTACACCACCTTTAACCCAAAGACTACCTGTAACTAAGTCCATCTACTTTGCTCCTGGTTGTTCTCTTCTTCTCTTTTCCTTCTACCTTTCCCGGCATTATCAGAATAATTTGATTCTGATTATATGCCTCAAGTGATAACTGTGAATTAATTTGTTCAATGATCCATTTGTTTGTTATTTTGGCTGTCCATAGTATTCTGGGTGGTTTTTTTTTCCAAAAATCAAAACCATCAATACTCTTTCTATCCTGCTTCTTGAAAGTCCATTTTCATAGGATGTCACAGAGAATCATTTTGTTTGCACTGTTCTGATCACTGTAAGTATAGACCAAGCATCTGACTATGTCTTCCAAGGCCTTCATAGCTACTTTATCCAGTGTTAATGGTGGATTTCTTTAAAGGTTACTGTCAACATTATTACAGGTAGTCCTCAACTTACAACCATTCATTTAGTAGACTATTCAAAGTTACAACGGCACTGAAAAAAGTGACTTATGACCGTTTTTACACTTATGACCATTATAGCAACCCATGGTCATGCGATCAAAATTTCAGGTTCTTGATAACTGACTCTTATTTATGACGGTTGCAGTGTCCCGGGATCACCTTTTGTGATCTTCGGACAAACCAGATTCACTTAACAAACAGGTTACTAATTTAACAACTACAACGATTCATGTAACAACTGTGGCAAAAAAGGTCGTAAAATGAGACAAAACTCACTTAACAAATGTCTCACTTAGCAACAAAAATTTTGGCCTCAATTGTGGATGTAAGTCAAGGACCACCTATAATTAAATGGAAGCACTGCCCAATTCCTGTCAACTCAAGATTGAGTATGTACTGGGTTACAATAGTCCTACTTCCCCAAACTTCTGAGGACAAAAAATATGGAGCTGCTTCAAAATCTTATTATTCTGAATACACTCGTGATAGGTTATTATTTTCAACAGGTATAAATTTGTATTTGCAGGAAAGATAAATTTTTGAAGGAAGGAAGGAAAGAAGGAAGGGAGGGAGGGAGGAAATATAGTTAAGATGAGAATGAGCTTTCAACAAACCACATGAATTAAACAAATTGTTTTGTCTTGTTAATGGGATCAACTGCAATTAAGATTCCAAACCATTTCCCCATTGTTTTATTTGCTAAGAAAGCAATAGACATCTGTGAACATTTAATAATTTACCAAGTAGAAGATTGGGGAAAAAATCAAGAAAAGTAGAATTTAATAGGAACTATTTTAGTTCAAGTCATATGCACTTCTATCTATATTGGGCCTCGTTTAGTAAATTTACTTCTGTTCATTTTTCATTTTATTCTGAACTTGATCAGAAGAAGAAAAAATAGAGGATCATGACCTCATCGTATTAATATTTTCTATTTCTTGGCTATTGATAGCAATCTGCTCCAATTGCAGCTGGAAAAAAAATAAAAAAACTCCCCCATGCAATTCAACATTAACAATGTCAGTCAAATATAAATGTGAGTTGACTCAAGCTATTCTTCTAGGGCAGGTGTGTCGAACTTAAGGCTCGGGAGCTGGAGCTGGCCCGCGGGGTACTTAATCTGGCCCACAGGGCTGCCTTGGAAACAGCAAAGGACCGGCCCGCGATACCTCTGCCAGTGAAAACAGGCTTCCGAGCTCCATTTTTGGTTGCAACGGCCTCATGCAACCTTCTACCAGTGAAAACAGAGCTTGGGAAGGCCTCATGTGACCCTCCCAAGCTCTGTTTTCGCTGGCAGAGGCCGTCGCAGCCGAAAATGGAGCTCAGGAGCCCATTTTCGCTGGCAGAGTGCTCAGGTCACCACAGGCGCCCCTGATCCAAGTGATGTCGAGATGGCCACGCCCACACCAGCCACGCCCCCTCAGCCTCCCCGAGGTCAAACACAACCCTGATGCGGCCCTCAATGAAATCGAGTTTGACACCCCTGCTCTAGAGAGGCACCCAAGTAATACAGTACATCACCAACCCACAGGAAAGGAAGATGGTAAGTAGCAAAAGCCTGCAGGTTACCAGCTTCTCCGGTTACAGGTTTGAGAATAAAAGGAGAATTTTTATAGCAGCCTTTCGGCTTTGTCAACAGAGCCTGCTTCTTCTTGTGTGTACTATGTCACGTAAAGTGGGGCTCTTTCTGAACCTTGGGTCATGCCCGGAGCTGGTTGGTTGCTTGGAGATGCCTGCTGAAACCAGAGGGGACAGCATCAGGAGAACAAGCCAGTCTGGATTGCTCTGTAAAATCTCAGGACAAACAGAAGAGCATGAAGCTGTATTGCACGCTTGCAAGAGATCGAGTGTGCTCTTGTCAGAGGTGAAAGAACCACAGTTAGAATCTGAACTTTTCTGTCAGAAACAAGTTTGGGGAATCTCCTCTGAGCACCCTCATTCTTAAGGCACAAGGATGCCTATATTTTCACTCAGGATTACCCTGCAGAAATCATATTTCTTAAAGATGTGTAATTGCGGGGGGAAATATATGTATTTCCCCCTGAAAAGCTCCTTGCCAAGCAGTGATTTTGAAAAAAACACAACCCTTTCAATATTAAATACCTGAGGGTAGGAAAAGAAGCAATGGGTGGAAACTGATCAAGGAGAGAAGCAACTTAGAACTAAGGAGAAATTTCCTGACAGTTAGAATAATTAATCAGTGGAACAATTTGCCTCCAGAAGTGGTGAATGCTCCAACACTGGAAGTTTTTAAGAAGATGTTAGATAATCATTTGTCTGGTGTAGGGTTTCCTGCCTATGCAGTGGGTTGGACTAGAAGACCTCCAAGGTCCCGTCCAACTTTGTTATTCTGTTCTATTCTAAATGCAGGCAGATAAACACATGGACGATATATGAAAATTCTAGAAACTAATTTGCCTCTCATTTTTATGAAAGGATGGTAAAAGGATGTTTGTTAATTTAGAGTATCCAATTTCATGCTAGACATAGTAACGTGTAGCTCAAAATAGGTCTGTAGTCTTCAAGTAATTTCAAGGCCTTCTCTTTCCATCTTTTCAAATGAATGGAAATTTGGGCAATTTGATTACGGCCTTGAGATCAAGAGTTCACCTGCATAAAAGTTGAATACAACTTCAGTGCAGATTTTAAAAAAGGGTGGAGCTTTGATCTTGCTGCCACAACCACTGTTTTGCCTTTTTTTGACCACTACCACCCATATCCCCTGGATACCAGTGATTGGATTTATCCAAGAAAAATAAATATTTTATTTTAACATAATTAAGGTTCTAAAAGTTGTTGAGAAGTTCAAGGAGATGCATTAAAATCTATGGTGAGGGGAACTTCACCTGTCCTTGGTTGGGCAGTAAAGTTTTGACTTAAAACATAAATGATCAACCACGCCATTTTTTCAGAAAAATGTAACACAAAAATCTGGTTAATATAACTTCTAAGGAATAACAACTTTTCTATTTATAAACATCCGTTGTCCCAGGAAACAAGAGGTTTTGTTTACTTAAACCAAACCTGACACCATTTCAAAAGGATCGTGATTCATTGCTATGTATAGGGAAAGCAAGCTTATTTAACAATGCAAATATAATCATCTTGTTTCTCAGACAATAGCCTCATCACATGTAATCTACCATTTCAGGGAGAGAGACAAAGAAAATAAGAATATGTTGACAATGCTGAAATGACAGGGCAACCGAAGCCTGTACTTCATGAAATTTATGAAAAAAAATACCCAGGAATTAAAATAAGACCGAATGCTTTCTGCAAACTTCACTATAGGTAGTCCTTGACGTCCAACCACACTGGGACGGGAACCTCCATTACTAAGCAATGCAACTGTTAAGTGAATCATCACGTGACCGTGCCCAATTTTATGGTAGTTTTGGGTGTGGTTGTTAAGCAAAATCACATGGTTGTTAAAGCAAATCTAGCTTCCTCTGCTTACTTCATTGAAAGCCCCCTGGGAAGGTTGCAAATCATGATCATATGATAGCAGGGACAAAGTGATGGTTGTGATGGGTGAGAACCAGTCATAAGTTATTTCCCGACAGTTAGGTTAATTAATCAGTAGAATGACTTGTAGGTGAGATCCAACATTGGATGATTTTAAGAAGAGATTGGACAATCACTTGCCTGAAATGATATAAGGTTTCTTGCATGAAGTGGGGGGTTGGACTAGGACAGGGGTCAGCAACCTGCGGCTCTGGAGCCACATGTGGCTTCTTTTACCCCTCTGCTGTGGCTCCCTGTCACTCAAAATATGCATCACAACTGCCAATGTGCGACACCCGCGGGCATGCGATTTATTGAGCTTTTCAACCCCCGGTAGACCAACCATAGATAAAACCAAGAAAAGAAAAGTTTCAGAAGAAAACAGAATATTTAATTAACTACATATGCTACTTTTGTGGCCGCTCAAGAAATAATCAGGCACAGGAAGGGTTTTGTGGCTCCCAGTGTTTTCTTTTCTGTGGGAAACGGGTCCAAATGACTCTTTGAGTGTCTAAGGTTGCAGACCCCTGGACTAGAAAACATCCAAGGTCTCTTTCAACTCTTATTATTCTGTTATTCTATTACTTTTTAGACTAGTGTTATCGTCACTTTAAACAGTTACTAAATGAATTATCATAAATCAAAGATTACCTGTAATCTCTTGGAAAGACACTGAATTTTTTCAGCAGTTTTGATATGGTCATTAATTATCAAATAAAGGTGATGGTGACTTATTTTTAAATTTGGAAAACATTTTAGAGAGAGAGAATGTGACTGATATGTTGCATGAGTTTATAAAAAAATGCAAGCATAGAGAATACAACACATAATGCCTGATGACCAGTCATTTCCAGTCTGCTATTCTGATGACATGTTGAATGAAAGGTTGATTAAACAAAATCTAGATTGAGTACCTTGATTCTATTTTTAAAAAAACTCTGACAATTAATAACTCCTAAAATATATTTACTCTCCAAAGTAGAAAAAGGAACCCAAGTAATATTTAATTCAATTTTTCAGTGCTCTGAGGAAGCTAGAAGTACACTAGTCTTAGTAGAAGAAAGGATAGAAATCTGTGTTTCTTATTCTGCCAAAAATAAACTTTTTAGCAAGGCACTGCTGCCACCAGCAGGATCCATAAAAGAATAATGTTACATATGCATAGTTGCTCAAATGCAACTCTTATTGCATTTGTTGTTGCTCAAATGCACAACAGACAGTAAAAATATTGCCCGTTGCATGTTTAATATGTACAATGCATGTGTTTTACATTGCAATCTATATGGAAATATACACAAATATTGACAATGCAACTCTACATTGTGTCTATTCAAAAGTAAGTCCACCAAGTTAAAATTACTCATTTTATAATAATTTGGGAACTGGTGTCCTTCCACATATTGTTAGACATTAGTTCCCATTATCTCCAGCCATTAGCAATTCTGGCTGGACATCCTGCTTTGGTAATTAGGATTGTAGTTTGAGGCTAAGTTTGAAGAAAAAGGCCCAATTTAAAGATAGTCTACTTGATTTAAGGAAAGTACGCATGAGTGGCACTTCAGAGTCAATCTTCCTTGACTCAAGGTGCCTGAATGATGTTTGTAGCAGGTTTCAAATGGCTAAAGCATGCTTGAGATCTACAATATTGCCATTAATTCCAATATTTGAAAACCTGAAAGGACCCAAAATTATTATTAAAAACCACAAGATGATACTTAAGCAAAAAAAATAAATATTGAATATGATATTTCCCTCATGATACCTGTAGGTCTTCAGGTGGTACTTCCGGTCTCTTATCATGTGAGGAGCGCGGGAAAGGATAGTATTCCGTAATACTTTTCCAGCTCGGAGGATTTTTTCTGATGGTACCTGAAGGATGAGGAAGACAGTAAAGCTATTTCACATTCCCTTGAAAAACATTAACAGCCCTTTCATTCTTACGTAGGCGAAACATAGCACATGTGACAAAACCAAGAAACATAAGAAATATAAGCTTCATTACCGTAAAAGTATAAGTTTTATTTAATATGCAGCAAATAAATCCACACCTAGGAATTTCCTTGGAACTAGAGTACCTGGCTCTATACTGTACTAGATATTTGTCTGCAGGCTGGCATTTCCATTAAAACAATTACACTTCCCAGTTTCCATCAAGAGCATAAATATTCGAATGAATGAAGCCATTCTGGATGGCAATTCTGGAACAAATGCTGAGACAGAGACTTCCCCCACTTTCACTAACATTCCTAAGAGATCCCTAAGGGGCGTGCAAAAACGCACCAGTGTGCCTACCGTTCCTGTCCTAATATTCCCTTTATTCCTAACCATTTCTTGTATTCATAATCATGTTTATACTTATATCTGTTATCTAATACATGCTTGATGAAATAAATACATAAATAAATAATAAAAAAATAAAAAAATGTTGCTTTACAGCAACTTCCATCAGAGCCGTTCAGATGCAACTCTACTCCAACACATGCTGATTGACATGATGTTTGGGAAGTCTGTTTTAAACACAGTTTGAAGCTTCTCCTCCACTAGTCATATTAGAAATTTAACCTGGCTCTAAGCATGCTGGGGTGTGTTGCAGCAGAGTTCCAGGGCAAGGGTAGGTTCTACTTACCTTTCCTACCACTTATGGTCGCGACGGGAGTGCGCGTTTTGCACTTTGTTGCAGAGACTACCATTCCTATGCCAGGAGATATCAAACCTGGTCATGGTGATCTGTGCCTTACCTTCATTCCATTTAATTTAATACAATGTGCTATATAGAGATCTCTCTCTTTCAGAAACATTGGGAAATTTAAGGTAGTATAATGCTGCAATCAATTATTGGCTTGAATTGGGCAGAAAAACCAAGACTACCTTATTCCAGCAACTTCTTTGGTTATTTATTTTATTTTATTTTTATTTATTTATTTATTTTGTCAAGCGTATATATGATTACAGACAAAGTATAAACATGATTGTGAATACATAAGATGTATATGCTTGGTGATGAGTACATGAGATGGTTACGAATACATGGGAACATTAGGATAGGGATGGAAGCAGAGGTGGGTTCCTAACGATTCGGTCCAGTTCTACCAAACCGTTAGTAACCCGGTGGCCGAGTTCAGTAGAACCGTTAGCAACTTGGGCCTGCCACGCCCCTGAGCTGGTTCTTTTGGCAGTGCCATGGGCACCGCCATCTTGGATTTTGCTTCTGTGCATGCACAGAAGCTTTTTTTAAGCACTGTGCATGCGCATGGCCGTAGCACATCCCTGAGTGAACCGGCAGTAAGAAGTTTTAGAACCCACCTCTGGATGGTTAGGCACGCTGGCATACTTATGCATTCCCCTTACAGACCTCTTAGGAATGGGGTGAGGTCAACGGTAGACAGTCTAAGGTTAAAGTTTTGGTGTTTTGGGGATGAAACTACAGAGTCAGGTAATGAAACCAGTGGTTTCTGAAATTTTGTTTTGATCAGACTTTTCAAAAACTGCAGTAAGAAAATGATTCCTAGATTGTGAAAACTTGCTCTAGGTGGCACTCAATAAACCACCTCTGAAATTTCAGCGGAGAAAAATAATCCTAGAAATATTTCAATAGCTTCTATTTAATTCTTACTGTTATTCTGAAAATGAAAGAATGAAAGTAACCACTTTTTCCCCCTGCTCCTTTGGCCTTGGATAAAATCTCAGCGTTCTTGCCTAGAGACCAGCTCTTTAATTATTGTTATGTCTCAAGCAGTTAAAGCTGCAATTAATTTCTCATTTGCTTCCAATTTAACTTCTTGGTCTTTTAACTGCTTCTTGAACTTGCTGTATCTTCACTCAGCCTTCTTAGCAAATTGCTAACATAGTGAATTTAAAAAAGAATAATTTCAAAGGTGTTTATTTTGTGAATGTCAGTTACAATGTTTGGTGCAAACATAGTATCTGTGTATCTCCCATCACAAGTGAGAGACTCACTAGAGTTCCATCTGATGAGGTGAATTAAAAAAAATATACTTTAATCTCTTTAACTCTTGAAGCTTTACATCCTAACTCTGTAATAACCTGTCCAGAAGCTGGGAATGGTGACTTTATGCAAGTTTGTGCTGTAAGAAGAGAAAAAGGAATCTGCTTCCTAGTTTTATGAGCTATTATAGGCAGTTCCCACTTAACAACTGCTTGTTTAGTAGCTGTTTGAAATTGTAACAGTGCTGAATGAGGAAACTTGTGGCAGGTCCTCAAATTTGCAGCCACTGTAGCCATTAAATTTTGTAAGCCGCTCAGAGTCTCCCACGTGTGAGTTGGTTATCTATATACCTTTCATTAAATAAATAAATAAATTCCCTCTGTCACATGAATGCAGATTTGGCAGCTGGTGCACATTTCCAAGTGTTGAGTATCCTCCGCAGTCACATGATTGTCATTTATGACCTTCACAGCTGACTTTCAACAAGCAAAGTCAGTGGGGAAGCTGGCAAGAAGTCGAATGTCATAGTCATATCATGGGGCACTTAATGACTGTGGGTGATTCACTTAAGGCCCACCATCGGAACTAGCAAACCAAAATTGTAAATCAGTGGGATTTCACTTTACGCTCATGTAGCTTACTGATGGAGCTGATGGTTCCAATTGTAGTTGGTAAATTGCTGAACAGAACAATTAGAACTCAGAACACACGTCTTCTGAATAGCTTTTATCCCAGAGATATAATTGCACTCAGCAATGAACTAAAGGGCCACCATCAGTGAGCTGTTGGACAGAATTACTTGGTCTGTTGTGTGGCTGCTTGGGTGGTTTAGGGGCGGGGAATTTTTGGTGGGTGGGGGTGTGCTTGGGGATTGTCGTGTGTTGGATCTGGCCTCCGTGTGTTATGTGAATTTCATTGTATGGGTATACTGTGTATATACGTACAATGACAATAAATAAAACGTAAAACATAAATGGACACCTCATGTATTGTCATCCCAAAATCATAAGAAGCACCCTTTAAAGATCTGCCACCTATCCTTATTTGCGTCAATGTGTTCACATAGCACATAATCTGCAGTAAAAGTAATCATAAAAGATATCACTAACATTTCCATGGTATATCCCAAAAATTGTCATGTGGAGCTAAAACACGGTGTCATCAAAATGCACATATTGTAGTGTGCATCTTTCCTTAATATAGCAGTCTTTGAAAGCAGTGTTATTTGATTTTATTATGGAGACTTAACCCTAAAGCGAACCTTTCCATACCTAGTTTTCAGCTGCCAACTGCATGGTTGGTTCCAAAAAATTCAGAACCGTGCAGATTTTGTCCTAAAGCTGCATTCTACATCATTGTTCAGAAAGCTTTTAATAGAGTAAGTTTGATTTAAAATGAAAAATGAAGAAATTCTGCCCACTCCCAATAAACCCTTTTCATTTGTTTGAAGATCTTTTCACAGGAAAGTAATATTGCTTTCTGTTCCAATAATACAGATGCAGAGTGTGCTCTATGCAGTATAGAGTGACTGAAAGGATAATAGGGAATAAGAATAATATGGTGCATATATGTTATCCATTTATTTTGCTCTCAGATGAGATTCTAAATAGGTACATGTCGAAGAATTTGAGTCAGATGGGTTAGTTTAGCATCTAGAACTATAAGCAGAAAATCTGAAATGTATTTATTCAGTCAATGACCAGCAATGTAAGATAATAAAAAGACAGATAAAAGACAGTAATTACAATCAGAATCAACAAGGAGAAGAGGGTTCAGTTATATATTGACAACTGTAAAATAAGTCAAATAATGTATACTCTAAGTAACCCTATTATAATAATACCCTATTTATTTATTTATCTAACAATAATAAACTAATATAATATAACTGCTCATTAAAATATATGTCCTCTAAACATGATTAGAAAATAACTAAGCAAAATATTGATAAAAATAAGGATCTTTAGTCCTTTAACCAATTTTTCCTTATTATCAATGCAGCAGCACAATTGTTTGCTATTGCACAAGTGGTGGCTAGATTCGATTTCTGAAGAAGATGGTTCACATAGAAATTATCTACTCTCGCTAGAAATATCTCTAATAGAGGGGAAATGTACATTAATATGATATTCCTGTAGAACTTGCAGCATAAAAAGACATGAGAGATATTTTCAACTTGCCCATTGCTAGACGTACAGGTTCACTCAGCTATTGGGATTTTATCCTACCTGCCCTGCAGGAGTGCTGAGGGGATAAGCAAAAATCTAGTTATGAGGTAATGGTTCTTCCACATACTTCAATGTCACTTCCCTTTGCACAATATGGCCAATATCTTCCTTTATTCTTCAGAAATTGGCTTTGGTTTGTATCAGCTGTAATGGTAACCACTGCTAAAGAGAGCTTCCTATTTAATCACCATTTGAGTTCAGCTCTGGCTTTATATCTGGCTAAAGAGGAACATTTATTAATTTGCAAGTTTGTTATTCAGTAAGCAGAACATGTGCATGCAAAAATCTATGCTCAATCATAGTAAAGTCCATTCTGCTTAGTGAGGCTTCCTGCCACATTTGGGATAAATTGGGATGGGAGTATATTAGTGTAGAAAGGAAGTGATGAGAAAGGAAACTTGTGGTTAAGCACAGTTAAGTCTTATGCTGGCATTGGCTCTTAGTGCTGAGGATTGAAAAATCATTATGGATGAACTGTATTTATTATTATCAACAGCATGGACAAGTTGCTTAGGGTATTTAGGAGGTGCTTCTAATGCTGACAACGATGAAAGATTAAGTGTGAAGCTGTGAAAAATAGGCAAATCGACAGCTCCCAAAATGCGCGCCATACATTTTGAGCTTTTCTAATCTTAATACTTAGCATTTTGAATCCCTGAGTATGCAAGATGAATGTCAAAAGGCCACCTCTTAGCAAAAACCTCTGCGTAGTAGACATTTTAGAAGGCATGGAATATAAAGCTGAATTGATAGAGACTATTTTCCTACTTATGGCACTGCAGGTTAGTGTGAAGGGCCAGGAGATGCACAGAAGATTCAAACTCAGCAGCCAAGAAACAGTAATTGGATTAGAGAAAGAGAGAGAGGGTAAAAAAGCAATTCGAGCCGTATGCAGGTAATCTGCACATTGCATTTTGGTAGCCCCATATGTCCACGTAGGCTGTTTGGGCTAAAACCCATTTAATAGCTATAGGCAGCAAAGGACAGTTGGAAAATGTCTCCCGTCTTATTAACAATAGGCAGCAGAGGGCAATTGGAATAAGCCTCCCTCCCCACTTTTTATATATGCATCCCAAGCAATATATTGGATATGACAGGCCATTTGTCTTCATGATACTATCGCTTCTCAAGGGGCCTGCTTTGGCCTGTTGTCTGCGCACCTTGTTGAAAGCCCTGTAAAGAACACATCTCCAGGGTCTTGTGCTTTGTGAAACTCACAACGTATTACTTGAAAGGAATGCTGAAAGGGAAGGGAAGCATGCAGGTTTTTAGTCATCCTGATCATAGAAGTAATGGAAGCAAGCAATCTTGGTTATGCATCAGCTGAAACTCTGAACTCCCCGTCACATTTGGCAGGACAGACCTGTTTGGCAAAATAATTACATTTAATAATGTATTATTCTTCCTCAGATTTAAATCATTAAATGAATTGTTCCCTTAAATAATGGTTGCTGTTCTGTGATCGTACAGATTATTATGAACAAAACAGGTGGAGAATAATCCAGCATAAACCAATTTGGTGCAGTAGTTAAGGCATCCGACTGGAAATTGGAAGACTTTCGAGTTCTAGTTCTGTTTTAGGCACAAATCCACCAAGGTGAAAGGGAGCCAGTTATTCTGTCTCAGCCTTTAGAAGCAAGTAATGGTAAACCATTTTGGAAAAACCTTACCAAGAAAACTGCAGGGACTATTCCAGGCAGTCTCCAAGATTTGGACACAATTGAACAAAAGAAAAAAATAATTTTTATAATCTTGTACAAAAAATATCAAGGGGTAAATGGACAGCGGTTGATAGATAAACAGTAGAACGTTGTAGAATATTTGGTCAAAGACCTTTCCAGGTCCACATTTATTTTCCAAACCCATCAGCATTTATACTTTGCTTTAAGTTAGCAATCCTCAACCTTTTGGACACCAGAGACCAGAGGCAATATGGTTTCATGCACTACCTGGATCCTGCATGTACGCAGATGAAGCTTCGCTACCCCCTCCACTAAAGAAAGCACTGAGAAGCTCTCTTGCAGCATTTCTCCTGATCCAACAATTAGTCGATTCAGCTTCCAAATGTTCAGTAGGTTGGAGACAATTTCCATTCTCCCCCATTCCTATGTTTCTAGGTTTGCTTAGGAGGTTGTTAACTTTTCATTAAGAGGAGTTGTTTACCGCAGTTAGTGGTGGGAGAGTTCTGCTTGCCTATCTTGATTTGGAATGAAACTTCCCTTCAATATAGTTAGTTTCACTCCAAGCATTAGGTTGAGTAAGAATGACATCTGGGTGCAACAACAGCATCAGTTACCAAAAGTGTCAGCCTCCATTAAGATTTTAATCTTGCCAGGGCTGCTACTCCTTTCTCAATGTGATAACACCAGCATTGAAGATTCTTAAAGTTGGTGCTATTTTCTCTGTTGATTTCCAAAGGACAGTACTGCAGCAACATCAGGCTTATTCAATTTTTTATTAGTTGATCAAAATATAAAAATACAGAAATACAGAGAAAAATAAGAATAATGGAGAAAAGGGGAAGGAGAAAGTAAAGAGGGACATGTGTAAGATAAAAGGGAAAGAAAAAGGAAAGCATTGACTTCCTACTCTTTTTAGAATAATATAATAACATACAACTTCAACTTATTACTTTTACATAGTAATATGTACTAGCCATTCCTATCACAAGAAAACTGTCTAATCAGCAAACTCAAAAATCTAAGTTTCACTTTTCCCCCTCTCAACCACAAAGTCCAGAAGTAGTTTTCAAATAGAAACAAAATTAATTGAATTATTTTCTTTAATCAAAGCTGTCAATTTAGCCATCTCTGCTAACTCTGTCAATTTTTGCAGCCATTTTTCCATTGTGGGAATCAAAGTATCCTTCAATTTTTGTGCATTTATTTATTTATTTATTTATTAAATTTTTATACCGCCCTTCTCTCAAGAGACTCAGGG
>JANHFT010006901.1:46697-61655 GCA_032467955.1 Pseudoxenodon macrops | reverse complement strand
GAAGTTCGGAAACGAACTTCCGGTAGGCCCATTGGGCTGTTTTTGCCCTCCCCAGGCTTCAGGAAAGCCTCCTGAAGCCTGGGGAAAGCCCCCTGAAGCCTGGGGAGGGCAAAAAACGGTTTAACAGGCCTACCAGAAGTCCGGCGGAAATGAATAGATGTGGCAGACAACTATTCATTGGATGGACTTGTTAGCCTGTGGTGAGAGAGAAACGTTTTGCCGGGGCTGCCGGCGCTCCTAATTAAAGAAATCATTGAGTTTACTTCAGACAGTTTGTTGTGTTCGGGGAGAACACAACAAAACTTCAGAACAATTTGTAAATAAATCTAGTGACAAATGTACTACAGGGGGGTTTGACTTTAATTTGTTTTGCGCATGCTTCAACGCTTGGAATCTAATTTTTTTCAATCTCGTGGCTCTTCCTGCACAGATGACAATTGTAAAAAGAAGCTGAAAGACAAAAGTAAGAGGTTTTTTTTGGTGTCCTCTCCCCAACACATTTCTCACATCGTTTCCCCGTAGTGCTTCCTGCATGTATCACGTTAAAACCATATTAACAAAACCCTCAGCGCCTCATCTTCCCCCTTTATTCCTAGTTCAGCGAGGGAAATGGTAAAGGGGACCCTTTTTAAAATGCTCTACAGGTGGTCCTTGACTCACGACTACAATGGAGCCCAAAATTTCTGTTCCTAAGCGAGACAGTGGTTAGGTTAAGCCTCATTTTACGACCTCTCTTTCTGCAGTTGTTAAGTGAATCACTGCAGCTATTAAATTAGTAACACAGTTATTGAGTAGGTCTGGCTTCCCCATTGACTTTGCTTGTCAGAAGTTCTCCAGGGGTGATGGCATGACCCCGGGACAATGCAACTGTCATAAGTACCACCCAGTTGCCAAGCATCTGAGTTTTGATCATGTGACCATGTGTTCTGACCTAGGCATCTTGATTACACCAAGGCAAACAAATGATGTTTAAAAAACCTCTGTTTTATTTTCAGTGGCTGGAAATTGGATTCATTTCCAGCCACTGGACTAATTTCAATTAGTCCTATGGAACTCTGCCAAAGTCCTTCAAGATAATGTTAAACAAAGTTCAAAACTACGCAAGAAAATTCAAAACCAAACCAGAATCCAGTCACACGTGCAGCTGCGAGATTATTTGAAATCAGTTCTGAATGAGTTGCTTCTTGCTCAGGTAGCTCTTCTTTTAAGTCTTCTGGGAGGGTCCAACCCCTCCCAGCCTTACTCCTGAGTAGCCCTTTTCCTTCGCAACTGCTTGTCTTCTAGCAGCTCTGCGCATCCGCACATTAGGGACTGGCACCCCCTGTCCCTCTGCATCACTGCTATCAGACCCCGCAGGCTCCGGCACACCATTCCCAGATGGCCCTGGCTCTATGACCCCGTCCGAGCCTTCCCTAGTCTCCAGAGCTGACCCATATTCCTCTCAGCTGTCCAACTCATCTGCCAGCTCCACAGGCTGCTGATGAACCATAACAAAAACCAGAAGTTTCTCATAGTCTCTAACGCAATAGGTAAACATTGATTTGGTCAATTTAATGATCAAATTTCCAATGTGCACACTAGAATGCGAAATTAGTTGAACCTAAGGATAATTGTGAAGTCACCCTGGCTTCTGAGGAAATCCTGATCTAACTCCTCTCAACTTTTAAAAAGGGGTTTATTGCTAAAATTCCCTTTGCTACACAATTATAAATGATGTTGAAGCTTTATTCCTTTTTCACTTAGCTATCCTAACAAAATTATAGCCTGGGCATTGTTTACTTTCATTCAGATTGATCAAATTCAGAGTTTCAACATTTTATTTTTGTTGTTACTCATAACTATTCCATAGACCTACTGCACTTGAAAAACTGGTCTTGACCTTTCACCAAAAAAAAATAAAAAATATGAGGCATGAGGGAGAAGGAAACCCGTCCTGTTTAATTTTCAATTGTTCTTTAACTATTATGTAATAATTCTCTTGTTGTTCTGAAAGTCACCATTTGAAAAACCAGGAGGCATTAAGCAGAGAAAATGAATCGCTTCAGGCTTTCTGCTATAGCTCATCTCTACAGGGAAAGGAAGAATAAATGTTGAATGTAGAACTGCCCTGGATGAACTTGAGGCCTCAAATATTTCCTCATGAAAATATAAGAAATCTCAGAGACAGTAAAAGTAAGTATTCATGTCTACAAGAACAGAAAGTTAGGAAGCACACCTAGTATAACTTTTTGAGAAAGGTGTGATTACTTATGCAGACATACAAGTAAATCATATTTAATTAAGACTGAAGCTTTAACTAGGTTTTATAGGAAAGTCTATTGTTTGAAAGCTCCAGCAGGTGACTTGGGTTCTAGTCCACCTCAACCATGCAAGCTCACAAGGTAATTTTGGCCCATTCATTTTCAGGCCAGCTACAGAATTGTAATTGTGGGGATGAAGTGCAAAGAGGAAATTCATGCATGCTATCTTGAGCTCCTGGATGAAAACCAAGATAGCAAATAAATAAATCTGAGTCAGATTTTATGATTATTGTATTTGATAAAAAATTGCTATGAGATTTTGCATCATAAAGACCGAGTTGGTCTTTATGATGCAAGCTAGCCATCTTTGCAACATATTATTTTGACCTACTGTCAGCCTTACCAGGTAGACCAGACAGGAAACAGATGAGTTAATTCTAGTTTATTGTAAAGCTACATGACCAAATTTTGCAAGCCTGAAAGTAGCAATAGCACTTATATACAGCTTCACAGTGCTTTACAGCCCTCTCTGAGCAGTTTACAGAGTCAGTATATTGCACCCAACAATCTTGGTCCTCAATTTACTGACCTCAGAAGGATAGAAGATTGAGTCAACCTTGAGCCTGTTAGGATCGCACTACTGGAGTGAGCAGTGAGTTAGTCTGCAGTACTTCATTCTAATCAGTGCACCACCACGGCTCTTTCACATCTCTTACAAATCTCTCACCATTTCCTTTACAACCCAAGAAACTAAGGAGGGTCCTTCCTTTCTGAGCCTGTTGCTCCATCCACTATTGAGTAAACAAAAGATCCCTGTTTTTAGGAGAGAAGAAGGGATCAGGGACTGTTAAGGGCCAACACTGCTTATCTACAGGAGATTCACTTAATGAAATGGGATGAATCTCTATTAATAAAGGAGTAAGTAGGATAGGTTTATTTCACAGGTATTTTGATGAAAGCTATTGGGGTGGCCATTTTGGTTCAAAAAGAATTCCCAATTGGTTTATATCTGTTATTACTGATGTAGATGAGCGTTATTTCATTTTATGTGCTAAAATAGCAGGACCTGCAATAGCTACGGTTAATGTTTATGGACCTGATTAAATAATTCTAGCAAGCTCTAGGAGTTTTGGCTAAGCAATTTGTTGTGCTGATTGTGGCAAATTCTGCCCCAGTCATTGCATTAGTTGTATCATGGCATCCTGCAATTTGGTCATCTGTGCATCCACTTGCTACAGGCGTTGCAGCAACGCTGCTGCCAGGTGCTCAGCAGGTAGCGGGAGAGTTCCTTGAGGATCAGAGGCCATTCCTGAAATTCCTCTCCTTGGAAGAGAGTAGGAGACTTGCTAGATTGATATCAGCCATATCAGGTAGACCAGGCAGGAAACACAACCAGGTAAGCTAATTCTACTTCACTGTAAAGTTACGTTAACAGCATGTTGCAAGTTTGAAAGTACAATTCTCCTCTCCAACTCCTTTGCAGCCTAAGAAACTAGGGAAGGTCCCTTCATAGAGTCTTGACCAGGCACTATTCAGCTGCAGGCTATGCTCTCCCTCTTACAGTATCTGAACATTCCCTAGTCAGCATCTCTTCCCCCCAAAAAACTGATAAGATCTTTCCCAATACCATTATATTAACAGAGAGAAAACTGAACTCTGAGATAATCAATGCCCAGATTCATAGTGAGTTACAACTGTCTACATTTCTTTGTTGCCATTATGTGTTTGGCTGGATTTTTGTTGGTAGCCCTAATCAATAACTATGGTAAGATTAGTACTCTTTTTTTTTCTTCTACATGCACAGCTTTTTTTTACCTCTTTCCTACTTCCACAAAAGACACTTTCTCTTTTGAATTCCCTCCTCTAAAGTTCAACATTTGATCTGGAACCTAAACTTGAATAGCAAAACATTGTGTGTTGCCTTTTGCAACTGTGCATTTATTACTAAAGCATTTTGTTCTTAGCAACTACATTAGGCTTTTGAAGCAAGTGTTAAAGCAGCATTGTACTATTATTCAGGAAAGCAGTTTTGAGGCATTTAAAATATACTTATTTTCCCTACACTACTGAGTGATTGAAACTTCTAATTCTAAGCACAATTACTTAAGGGTAAGTTCCATTGAATTAAATAGAATTTGCTTCTGAGTAGATCGGCACAAAAAGTGTGGGTGGGTGCAGGTGTTAATCTTACTTGGTGCTGTGCTGCCAAATTATATACTGTTTTTCTAAGTCCTTTCTTTGGGAGGTGCCGAAGCAATATTAAATTCAACAATTGCTCAATTTTTCTAATGTCAGGAAAATTACTATCCCTATTCAATTCCCTTAACCTAAACTATTAAAACATATTTTTATTCTTTGTGTTTTCTAACTCAGAATAAAATAATTACAATCTTTGCCAAGTCAAATAGTACACAGAGATGTGTTTTTGATCTTCAATATTTTTTCCCCTTCATTTGAAGCATAACAAACGCCCTGACTCTTACACTAAAGTACACACAAATATTAAAAAGGAGAAATACCTTTAATTAGTGGTATAATTATAATCATATAGGGCATGAGTTCAAGCATATCTCCTGTTTCCACCCTCACCCCACCCTCCCTGAAAAGTAAAAGTAATAATATGCATTAAAAAGAAGAAGAAGCATCTCCAAGCATGCATGGAGATGCACATTTTAAAAGCTTTTAAAACTCACAGTGTTGGGTTCTCATCAGTCTAAGCCAGCAAACAGCCACACGAGTCTGTTTTACATGTTTTTAATCCATACTGCATTCTTCTTAGCAATGTGACCATTCAGGCACATGGTCAAGTTGTATTCAGCTTCTCCTTAGTGATGTAGGAAAGAGGCGAGCTCTGCTGATTTATCTAGGCTTTATGCAGCTGTATTATAGGACTAATGTTTCTGCATCTGCATCCTAACTGAATAGCCTCTGCCTTATCGCTGGCAATCCAAATTAACAGCGAAAGCAAGACCAATAATCTTTCCACCTGCACGCACACACAGACAGACACAAATAAAACAACTGCTAGGCAGCTTGCTGCCCCTCCAAGAAATATCATTGTTTACATATATCGGCTCTCTCCTCTAATTTCTTTGCTGGGAAGAATAGCTAGGATAAAATAACTGTCTGCAAAATCAAACTGCTGCTCAAAGGTCTATTTGCCATTCATTCTCTTGACATTTATTTTGCCAGGACAAACAACCTACACATTGAAAATCAGGAATTTTTGCTACCTGTAGCCCACAACAAGCATGTGTTATTTTAATTTACTATTATATTTCCTCAGCATAATAATGTTTTGAGAAACCAAATGCAAAGTAAGCAGGTTGTAATGCATTTAA
Source organism: Pseudoxenodon macrops (assembly GCA_032467955.1). Classification (NCBI taxonomy): domain Eukaryota; kingdom Metazoa; phylum Chordata; class Lepidosauria; order Squamata; family Pseudoxenodontidae; genus Pseudoxenodon; species Pseudoxenodon macrops. The sequence goes on along the minus strand of JANHFT010006901.1, from coordinate 56,074 downwards.
GATCCATTAGTGGCCATCAACCCCTTCTCGTAAATAAGCATGATTTAATTACATTATCACAGGCACATATGTTGCACCCTAGTTCCCTTATTCATTTATCCTTTTTCTGCTCTGTTAGGAATGCTTTACATCAAATGGAACATTTGTCAATCGATCCTCTTAGGAGTCGTTTTCAGATTAACATTTTGCACTTTGAAACCATTAAAAAAAACTTGGTTCTATCCATTTGGAAAAATTAAAAACTGAAGCTCCTTCCATCTATTATTTTAAGCATTTTGATAATCAAGCAGTAACTTAGTAATAAGAAACCATATTTTATTCATTATGTTTTCAGACCAAGACACCATGAGATCTTTAAAAAAAAACTTTAAATTTTCATAAGCACTCAAGAAAATGGAATATGGCCTGGAGCATTAATTCATTAAAAATGAGAAGAGCCTGACAAGTTTTCCCAGTCATGCTTCTGCCAATGTGATGCCCTCAAACCCCACCCCCATCCCTGACTGACAACTGTTATTAGCTTTAATCCTAGGAAATAAACCTCTTCGTTGAATACAGTAAATGTCCAGCTGACATAATATTTAAGCCTTCATAAGTATTGGAAACCGATTCATAGATGTTGTACAACTGACAGTAATTTTTTTTTTACAAATAGAAATAGCTACTATGTGCAGATTTATTAATTGGAAGCATCTGCAGGTTTATTTGTATATTCTATATTCAATTATGTCCAATTCTCAGAGACTGCCTGAACAGTCCCTGAAGTTTTTTTGGCAAGGTTTTTCAGAAGTTGTTTGCAATTGCCTCCTTCCTAGGGCTGAGAGTTACTGACCCAAGGTCACCCAGCCAGCTTTGTGTCTTAGCAATAGCACTTAGACGAAGATACCACTTTGCAGTGCTTTGCAGCCCTCTCTAAACTGTTTACAGAGTCGGCCTATTGCCTCCAACAATCTGGGTCCTCATTTTACCCACACCGGAAGGATGGAAGGCTGAGTCAACCGTGAGCCGGTCAGGATCAAACTGTCAAACTGCTGGCAGTAGTCAGTCAGCAGAATTAGCCTACAGTATTGGATTATATCTAACCACTGTGCCACCACAGCTCTGGTGCAGTGGTTAGTTAGAATGCAGTACTTAGAAGGGACTAGAACTCACAGTCTCACAGTTTCTAGCCTGATGCCTTAACCGTTACATCAACCGCTCCTCCAATATAATTTACTTTGGAAAAATTACTTAACTCCTCCAAATTAGCGTCATAAAATTTTTAGAATCTTTTATCTTAGAACCGGAAACACTTAGTAAATACAGAGAATAAATCCTTTGTTTTCCTTAAATTCTAGCATCTTTACTTAACCACTGATTGGGACAAACAACAGGACATGCTCTTCTTGCAAAAGAATGTAACCAGCTAAAACTGAACGAGCCATATTAGTCAAGGAACAGTTGTCAAGCTCAAGCAATCACATCCAGATGTGAAGGGTTCAAGTTGACTACTTCATTGTATCCTACCGTATCTATGATACATCTTCTCTTGGAAACAAATAGGTCAGGCTCCATGGAACTTAAGGGGGAGAGGATCATCAGTCCCAGGTCATTTGTGGCTGCGCAACAACTCGAGACTAACTCCCCACTTGATCCCTCTTCCTTGCCTGGCTGATAGTTTCCCAACAACAGTCCTGTCATCTAAGTTGCCAAGAAATGGAGGGGGATAGTCATTTCTACTCTTGCAACTGAAGTGTCAAAAGACATGAATATCTGTAAGTCAGTAAGAAGATATTATTATGTCACATTCCACCTGTTTTAGAATTAGACGGCTGAGTGCAGCATATGCCAAATGACGCACTTTCCCGTGTCTTGTTGTTCAGATGCATAGCTTCCTTGCTAAAGGTGGAAAGGTTGAGTTTTCCTGGTTCTGTAATTGATATATCTGTCCATCAATACTGAGATAAAGCAAGGTACACATCTTAACTCTCTAAATTAGGCTGAACTTTAGTGATACCGGGTAGAGACAAACATTTTAGCCAGCAGAAATAAAACATTAATCCTCACTGCTTAGGAAGAGACATAATTATATTGTCAAGTGAGAAACCAAGGATAGCTCAGCTTTGTGCATGAATACAGTATAAATGGATCTGGCTAAATAATTTTCAATACACGACAATGGCGTTATTACTTCTGAGAGAAAGTAAAATATGCTTCAACTTCCCATTACTTGAATATCAAATGCTATCACACATAGACATATCTAAAGTAGATGCAAAGGTTTTTGAGGGTTGGAGCAGTGGTGAAATCCAATTTTTTTTACTACCGGTTCTGTGGGCGTGGCTTGGTGGGCGTGGCGTGGCTTGGTGGGAGGTGGCTTAATGGGCGTGGGAGGGGAAGGATATTGCAAAATCTCCATTTCCACCCCACTCTGGGATCAGCCAGAGGTAGTATTTGCCAGTTCTCTGAACTACCTAAAATTTTGCTACCAGTTCTCCAGAACCTGCTAGAACCTGCTGTATTTCACCCCTGGGCTGGAGGTGATGGTTTTAAAAAAATGAAGATGGCGATAGAAGAGTCATGAAAACCTGGCTGCTCACTCAGATCCTTGGCAAGATAGAATGAGATACTTCGCTTTATTGCGCCTGCCATCTTTACCTTTATTTTTAACGTTATTTGTTTTATTGTTAATTTCTTTACTTCATTATTATGAGTCACCCATCCAGGGTTATTAAGAATCAGGCAGCATGCAAGTGTAATAAATTATTATCAAAACCTCACCACTTTGTGTGTAGCCATGATTTTGATGCATGTACAAAAGGAATGGGAGTTTCAATCACATGGTTGAAATCTCCATCTTAATTTTTTTTTTACTGTTCTTACAGATGTCCCTCAATCAATTACCAAGTTCACTCACATCACAGACTCATAAGTACACTTCTGGAAACTCTATTATTGTAGTATAGAAGTTCGCAAACTCATTATTACTGGACAGTAATAGCTAGTTTTATTCTGCCTATATAGGTATGGATCAACTGGAGAAAAGGGGTTCTGTTCTCCTCAAATGTGCACTAAATTGTAAATTGTACTATTCATGGCAATCTGGGTCACAAAATGGCATTATTATGAACACTGCCACGAATGATATGAAATCAAAGTAAATTTAACTAACTCACATATAATAGGTTGTGCAATGTTTTGTGGGGATGTCCAGACACAGGTTTTGCTGAATTATCTGATTTTACAAAACATGGCTGTATTACATCAAGGAGTGTGTGTGCATTATATATGGAGTCTGCCCATCACTGTCACAGAGAAACTTTGAAATTGATATTAGACATTCAAAAGTATCCACAAACTTTCAAGCACCACTGTATACTTACATGTGCTTACTCTCCATAATATGGCACTATTAAATATCTTATCATTTCAGGCTTCACAGAGCACCTATGCAGAGGTGGGTTCTGAATCTTGTTACTGCTGGTTTGCTCAGGGTCGCGCCTTGAGCGTGCGCAAAAAGCACCCGTGCATACATGTGTGCGGCAGTCAAAAACTAGCTTCTGCACATGCGCAGAAGCTAAATCCAAGATGGCAGCACCCACGGAGACACCGACAGAACCAGCTCCGTGATGTCATCGCAGAGTTACTACCTACTCTATAGAACCGGATAGAACCAGTAGGAACCGACTCTGCACCTGTGGTTTCAACTGCCCCAGGGCCTTCTCAGTACTGCCACTGTCCATACTACATAAAATTATGAGGTGGTTTTCTTTCCTAAAGAGTGACAACGTAACTCCAGATCTAGAATACAGATAGTCCTCGACTTACAACAGTTCATTAAGTAACTATTCAAAGTTATGGTACTGAAAAAAATGACTTACAAGTTTTTCACATTTATGACCATTGCAACATTCCCATGGTTATGTGATTAAAATTCAGATATTTGGCAACTGACTCATTTATGATGGTTGCATTGTCCCAGGATCATGTGATCACCTTTTGGGAACTTATGACAAGCAAAGTCAATGAGGATGCCAGATTCACTTAACAATTATATTAATAACTGACGTAACAACTGTACCCTTAAGAAGGGTGGCAAGAAAAGTCTTAAAATGGGACAAAACTCACTTAACGAATGCTTCACTCAGCAACAGAACGTTTTGGGCTGAATTCTGGTCATAAGTCAAGATTAGCTGCAGTCTTTGAACATGTATTTATTCTAGGACAATGGTACTGAAGCAGGAATTTGTTTTTATCATCTGGTTGGGCATTTAATCAACATGCACTAATTTAATTATCCTTTTCTGAAGCACTCTCCGAGGAGACCAGCAACTTGATACGTGGATCAAGGAAACAAGCATACTAGCAGGATTTACTGGTTGGGCATGTTCTATCTAGGCACTGTTGCCATTAACTGGGAATTATACAAACTACTAAACAATGTGGGAAATTGTCAACATTTACTGTGTGATGATAATGTCCTTCTGCTATGGATCAACTTGTTCAACTTTTTAGAAACACAGAATTGTAGTCTATAGAATCACCAATAGGTTTCATGTTTTGTCATTTGGAAAGCAGTTTTATATTTTAACAAGACAGTGAATGAATATCCAATAGCAAGGTGAATAATAACTCAACCAATCACTGAGGTCCTTGAATAGAAACTTTATTTTTTTAACATCCCCTCCCAGCCTTCAATCAGTATATTGTTTTGGTTACTCCTAATATTTCAAACTTAGTCACTAGGTGAGATGGGTGGTGTAGATAAAATAAATAAAATAATGTTTGGTTGCTCTCAAAATATTAAGCAGATCCAGGCCAGCCTAGTACCTTGAATAGGAGACCATCTATAGCTGTGAGCTAGACTGGGAAATTGAAAAGAAAAAAATCCCAGAAATTGAAAGAAATCACTGTCAACCTACTTCCACTCCGTTGTTCAGAAAACGTCACCCCAAAGAATGATCACGGACAAATCAATCCAGAATGAGCTCAAACGAAAGAGGACTTTTGATATTTATAATATAGAGACAGACACTAATTTGGGAAGACAGTCTTTGCCGTATTCCAACTTTTAGTCCCCATTCAGTCACGAAGCTTATTGTGCGATTGTGTGTCTTCTGCTCTCTTTCACCCCAGGCTCCCAGGCTCAGTTCTGTGGCGATAAAAAGAGAGGCAGCCTCCATGTACATCACCTTGACATATAAGGCAGGTAATTGGAAAGGTAGGGCAGGGTTAGTGTACACAAGGACATCTGAAGCAGGGGTAAATTTATTGGACCACAGATGGCAAAGAAAGAGAGCATAACCTACTATAAAAATTATTATCTTGTTTGAGAACAGTAAGGATGTAAACAATTTCACTTCCAGATAAGAGAGAGAGAGAGAGAAAACGGCAAATACCATGGTCACATTATACCCTCTTGCAGCATGTTTTGTATTATGCATTCGAAACAGATGTAAAAAATAGTTAAGAAAAGTAACTGGATCTGGTTCAAATTTTTTATTAATTTGAATTAACCTTCCAAATGCTCTGAATTTATTACTGGACTGTAAACCATAAAAACCAGCAATCTATATATATATATTTTAAAGGTATTTTCACATGGTTCCAAAAAAGAACTTATGGAGTTCAGAAGTTATGTCATGATACAAAAAAAGACTTTGGATTCTGTGGATAATTTATTAGGGGCTACCCTTTTCTCACTAGGTTTCAAAGCTTCAAAACACCAAGGTTTCTTCAAGAAAAGAGGCAGCTTACTCTTTCCTCATAAAAGAGAACTGGGCACAAGAGTGAAAGCAAATATACTGTTGCTAAAGAAGCACAAAGAATGATTTTGAAGGCCAAGTTGATGTTAGCGCAATGCTAAAATGTATGAATGTGCTGAGCTGCTCAGGTAGAATTAGAAGATACAGCACTGGGACTTGGGAAGTCAGTTGAGCTGGAAACAAAAAGCACATCACGTTACACAGTTTTGACACACTGCTTGGATCAGGAGTAAGATAAAAATCATTCACATGATCCCTTGGAACGAAATGAAAGCTCAGAGAGAGGTTTCTGGTTACTTGGGTAAAATTAAAACTGATTTCCTGGAAGTTAAATAACTATGGAAATGCAAAGCACGAGCTATCACAAGGAAAGTCTATATATAATCTGAGAAACTGATCTATCTTGGAGGGAGAAGCATTTCAGATCTAAACAATTTTCTCACCCAGGCTCTGAGCTAACTCAATACGATTGCCCCCCCCCCTTTGAGTTAGATGAATAGATGATGATTCAAGACAGAAACTGCATTATCAAGGCTTGGAATATGTAGTATTTAATTTTTATTTAATCAGTGAAGCACATAATTAGGCTCTGACCATCATTCTTCAGGGTATTGTTTTTGTTAGCCGTCTGTTTTTGCAAAATAAAATGAATTACCGACTCAAGTCAAAAGATAAATACAATGCCCAGAACCTGAGCATGCTTTAGCTCCTACACTACAGATACTCCTCACTTAGCAACTACAATTGGAACTAGCAACTCTGTTGCTAAGTGCTGCAGTCGCTAAGCGGAAAATCATGTGACTGTGATGGATTTGCAACATCATGTCCCACTTGGGTCATTAAGTAAGTCGCTATGGGTGGTTAAGCAAAACCTCACGTGACTGCCGCTTGTGATTTCACTTCCATGTACTCCATTAACTCTGCCTGCCACAATCCAGTTTGGAACATGGAAAAGGTGATGATGGGACTGCAACAGTTGCAAATCTCAGGATTGGTCCCAAAGCTTTTTTCTTCTTCTTCTACATCATCATATCTTTCAACTGTCATTCAATGAGACAGTCAGGTAACTGCACAAAAGAGGATACGTACCATACAAATAAAGTTTCTTGCTACATTTTTAAAGACCTGATAGTATCTTTTAAAATTAACATTTCAGACATTTACAATGCTCTACCTGAGCTGGTCAACACACCCGGTCATGAATATTTGAAGAGGTAAATGTTTTGTGATGAGGCATTATTGGAAGAATTTCTATGCAACTGAATTATATTTCCCTTTCTCTCTCCTGAACTCTTGGCTCATGATGGCTATGCTAAAGAATAAGACAATAAAAGATGTATACATCATCACTGCTAATGGAATGAAAAGAGATGAGGAAAGCAACAATAAGGAAAGGGAAGGCTCCTGCCTCAATTTGAAGTGCACAATTGCAGAAATGTCATAGCTAGAAAATGCACACACGTACACTCCAAGGACACTATCACTGGTTTATTGTTAGGGCCTGCAGCTATTGCTTATAGTTCCCCAATAATGGCCTTCACATGCTACCCAAGTGCCATTATCGCTGTTGTGAGTTATTATGATCAGCTGTCAAGAATATCACACAGCGTACAGCATTTTTGCAAATTCCGGTATATCAGTATTGAGCACATGTATCATGGCTGATCACTCCTACTTGCTCTCCTGTCAAGTGGAGCAGCTAACAAACCAGAGAACCCGAACCTGTGCTTCACTTAATGTTACATTCAGGGGTGGGTTCTAACTTACCTCGCCACTGGTTCGCTGCCTCCCGCACCGCGTGGGCGTGCCTCGTGCGCATGCGTAGAAAAAAGCCCTGAAAAATTCTCCCCCCAAAAAAGCCCGAAAACAAGATGCATGCGCAGAGACGGAAATTCGGCTTCTGCGCATGCGCAGAAGAAAAAAAATCCGAAAAACCTCCCCCCCCAAAAAAAAATTCCAAAAAAGAGATGGCAGCGCCCACGAAGCAGAACTGGCTCTGTGATGTCATCAGCGGCCTACTACCTACTCGGTAGAACCAGTCCGAACCGGTAGGAACCCACCTCTAGTTACATCTCAGCTAAGATCCTTTGGCTTACGGCTGTCTTACAAACAAAAATCAGAGACTAAAGACAAATACTAGTTTCTGATTCTAACTTGCCAGTAGGGGTTTGAGGGACCCTGACTCAAATCTAATGCTAGATAATTCCACCTTTATTAAAATAAAACATACACGCACACCTTTTATTTTTAGGAACTGGGTGCGAAGTGAAGAATGAGGCAGCCCTGATATACAATACCTGGTTAAAAGGTCTGGACAATGAATAGTTTTTAGACAACACAATGACAGGACAAGGAACTTCCAGTAAGGTTTATTAGGGGTTTGAATTATTTTAATATAAAATTCTAACTTGTTTGCTTGCCTTGGTCTCTTTGAAAATAAGTAATCTTTATTCTATATGCAGTGGGATTATCTGAGCTCTTCCCCACCCTAAAAAAAGTTTTACCATGGTTCAGCCCGACAGACAGCAACTCTGACATTAGTTGCTTGAACAATCTTGTATATCATGATTTCTTTATTTAAAAGAGTTTAAAAAGAGGCCTGTGTTACTTGACTTAATTCTATTTCACCTTAAGTTCTGTATGCAGAGACTCTTCTAGACCAGGGGTCCCCAACCTTTTGGACCTCAGGGACCACCACATTCATAATTTTAATTCGCGCTTCAGCGCTTTGACTCCCAGGGATCAGATGGGGTCCCAAGCAGTTAGCTTGGCTGCCTGTTAGTGCAGAAAAGCTTAGGCTTTGCTGTCCATTGCGGATGCTAGATCGGCCCCCTGCAAACTCTTGTTTCTCGAGGAGTCCTTGCTGAAGCAGCGCAGGAAACTTTGGCCCGGTTCCTCGAAGAGACGAGAGTTTGCAGAGGGTCAAACTAGCACCCGTAATGGACAGCAAACTCTGGCTGCTTCTCTCTGCTGTAGTGCTTCCCAGATGCAATTTACTGCTCCGAGACCCAAGTGGCAGGAGATGAGAGCTGCCTTAGCGCCAACGGCTGGCGCAAATATACCATGGCAGAGGCGGAGTGCTGATGCCGTGCAAACACAAGTACCACTTCGCTCCCACACCTTCCAGCCATCGCAACTGCCGCTTTGACACGCTTTCCCACACACACACACACAACAGCACCATTATATCGTTCTGACCGGCTAGGGCTGTGTTCCTTTTTGCACACTGCATCACCTGCAAAGTTGCACATTGCACGTGCCACCAGAGATTTCCAGCTCCACCACGGCCAGTACCATATTACAGTCATTTAGTAGTCACACTCATAGGACTGGCCCATTGGTCATCCCGGAGCAGCTCCTCAACCCAGGTGCACTGGCCAGCCAGGGAGCAGGCAGCTTCCTTGCAGGCTGGTGCACTCAGGTGGAGGACCTAGTTCGTGATGACCAAAGGACCAGTCCTGTGACTACTTTCCCATCAACATCAGCAAGTCATCATCAGTCTGCCCGTCTTCGTTTTCCTTCACTCAGATTGACCAAGCTTCTTGAGAGAAGGAATACAAAATAGGTTTACAGGCTGTGTCCCTGGACCTGGAATTTTCTCTCAAGCTTCCCACCGGGAGGCCTCGCAGAAGC
>JANHFT010006901.1:13685-25167 GCA_032467955.1 Pseudoxenodon macrops | reverse complement strand
AATTTGAATAGTTCGGAGAACTGGCAAATACCACCTCTGGCTGGCTCCAGAGTAGGGAGGGAATGGAGATTTTGCAGTATCCTTCCCCTGCCACGCCCACCAAGCCACTCCCACAGAACTGGTAGTAAACAAAATTGGATTTCACCACTGTAATGAATGCTTTTGTAAACCATCAAGCATCTGCCTTGATGTGAGGGAACATGTTACCAAAGATTGAAGTACAGCTAATCTGTCTTGGCTTTTATGCACTTGATGCATACACACAGAAACTCCTCTTTGCTATTGATGTGACTTGAGGGACTGCTGTTAAGACGTTAGGTGCCAAGTTGCATAATGATTTTGTTTCAAGTCTTTTGAAAATGCTTCCAAGCAAAATGGCCTTTTTAGAGGACCTAATTATCAAGTATGTGGACCAATAGGGTTTGCCTTAATGATTCCACCACCCTTAGGTCAGAACTGTCCTCTTAAAACCAGAATACATTAGAATTCATAGATTTGTCTTTTAAGCTTGTACATTTAGATTTTTAACACAAATTTATATTAGAGCAATTGCTTTTGTTCAGTTCAATTTATTTCAAAACCTTCTGGTATAAATTGGCATGATGACGATGACATCATACAAAGAGCGCCATTCTATATTTCCATCCTGTTGTTTGTTGCAAATACAGAATAATAAAATGGCAGAGTTGGAAGGGACCTTGGAGGTCTTCTAGTCCAAGCCCCTGCCCAGGCAGGAAGCCCTATACCAGTGATGGTTAAACTTTTCCGGACCGAGTGCCCAATGCATGCACGTGTGCCCGAACCCCCAAAATGCAATATGTGTGTGGCCCCCATGCATGCACTCCACTCCCTTGCATACATGCGGTCCCCCACGTGTACCCCCACGCATGCGTGCCCTCCACATGCGCCCTGTCCCCTGCGCATGCACAGCAGAGACCCGACAACCAGCTGGCTGGCGAGAGATGTGTGCGCACGCATGGTGGAGCTGAACTGGGATGACGGCTCGCGTGCCCACAGAGAGGGCGCTGTGTGCCATAAGTTCGCCATCATGGCCCTACCATTTCAGACAAATGGTTGCCAATCTCTATACAAGCAGTCCTCATTTAGCAACTGCTTATTTAGCAACTGTTTGCATGTATGATGGTGATGGAGGGCAAGCTCCCAGATTGCAGTCACATGATTGCAGGGATGCTGCAATTCCAAGGACCACTCATAGCTCCTCCTTATTTAACACCATCATAACTGAATGGTTACCGAATGAGTGGATTGCCTGCAGTGTTTGAAAAAGAGTAAAGCAAAACATCAGCTTTTTTTTCTAGAAAGTATATTTAAACTGTCTGGAAGGAGAAAGCAAATTACTTATCAGGATTCAGACTACAGACAATCAAGAAATCAAAGTTCAGCTCAGTATCATGTTGCTGTTACAAAAAGGTCATCCTGCCATTTAGAGAATGCGATTTATTTTATGGAACTAATTGGCAGTGTAGAAGTAACATAAAGCTACTTTTTAAGGCCAAAAAAGCAGTTAACTCTTGGTGTCAAGTTGAATGAAATTATTAAAGCAGTTATAATTTGGCTGAAGAAATGTTGTTAAATCCGATATTATCACTTGGTCATGAGTGTTTCCTAGCTTATTTGTAACCTTGTTTCTTATTTGTACAAGCCAGGGCTTTCTGTTTCAACAACTCTTAAGAATTTCCAATATTCCATGTGTATAAGCCAGCTTTTTGGCAACAAGAATGAAGTGCTTTTTGGAATCAGTATTTTAACTGATTAGTTAGAGGGACTGAGAAGGATTGCTTTATCCATCCAAACTGCAAGCAAATAATTCAATGTTTTTTTCAAATGTTACTTTGTAATACAGAACTGAAGATGGGGTCAAAAAAAACAACAACAACCCCCAACAAAATTCAAAAGGACAGTACACGATTACAATACCTTTTTTTTTGAAAAGCAAAACTAAATTATTTCGGGTTACTTATGAAGCAGAGGTGGGTTCTGAATCTTCTTACTGCTGGTTCGCTCAGGGGTGTGCTGCGGCTGCCTGCGTGATTTGTGCATCATGCGCGTGCGTGCGCCGTGCTTAAAAAAAGCTGCTGCGCAGAAGCAAAAAACAAGATGGTGCCACCTATAGTGCTGCTGAAAGAACCAGCTCAGGGGCGTGGCAGGCCCAAGTCACTAACAGTTCTACCGAACCGGGTCACCAAGTTACTAATGGTTTGGTAGAACCAGACTGCACCGTTAGGAACCCACCTCTGTTGTGAAGATCACAGTATTTCCAGTGCATTTTAGTTCAATACTCAGATTGGGATCTCAGATGGCAGAATTAAACTCATATTCTAGAAAGATGAAAATGTAGTCATAAGAATACAGGAAGAATTCTACTGAATCCATAATCTCATCAACTTCAGTATTCTGTATCTGGTAGTGGCCCACTGGATCTCTCGCGAAGTTCACAAGCCAGGACTGGAACGGTGGTGGCCCTCTTCTACTCGTACAACTTCTATTTCTAGCATACTAATTGGAGGTCTCTTATACCATCAGAAATGAGCGACTGGAGAATGGGTTAAAAAAGGCTGCTGAATTTTATCATCCCCGTGTAACACTGTGTGGGCCTTTTATGACCACATATAAACATTTTTTAAACGGCCCAACCTTTTAAATACGTGTCTTCTGTTTCCACACCGGTTACACTCTTGCTGAGTTTAGTTAATATTCTGGTTTTAGGTTTTCATTTTTGTGATACATATTGATCTGCTGCGCTGCATCCAATTAAATCCTAGAAGTAATAGTTAATAAACTGCATAATACATTCCTGACCGGGCTAAATTTTGAACCGGCAACCATCCAGCTCTATAACTTCTGCAGTACAGTATTTCAGAAGTCATAATTAAGAAAGCATTAGATAGTAATTTGATTTTGCCTAATCCTTTTGAAAAGGTACAGCAGGAACAAGAGTCCTAGAACATTTTGTTTTAGAAATGACTGAGGCATTGTGCAGGACATTTGAAATATATAATTCCATAATTGATTTAACTCAGTGTTGTAACTGGTTGGTCATCCAATCATTTCCAGTAAATAATCAGTTCATTCATGCACTAGAGAGATTGATTGTTGCACGTTGTCCTTGTTTGTTACATACTTTGTGAAGAATTCCAAATGACTCAGGATGGTTTGCTGCGACCAACATTTTAGCTGAAGTATCCCATCAGGTCTTATTTTTAATGTGCAGGGAACAACTTTACGTAATTCTTCCTATGTTCCTTGGTGAAGCTTAACGTTTTTTAATCAGACAGAAGATGCTCTTGTGTAGTCTAAACTCCATAGCATGGGTGTCAAACTTGTGCCGTCACATTGCCATCACATGACGTATCGCGATGTTTTCCCCTTTGCGGATCTGGGGTGGGTGTGGCCCAGAAGCGGGTTTTAAATTTTCTTACTGCTGGTTCGGTCAGGGGTGTGTTGCGTCTGCATGCCTGCTTTTAAAAAGCTTCTGTGCATGCACACAATCCAAGATGGCGGAACCTATGGCGCCAGCAAAAGAACCAGCTCTGGAGCGTGGCAGGCCCGGGTTACTAACAGTTGTACCGAACTGTGCCAGTAAGTTACTAATGTTTGAGTAGAACCAGACCGAACCGTTAGGAACCCACCTCTGGTGTGGCCTGCATGTGACACATCCGGCCTGCGAGCTGCCAGTTTGAAACCACTGCTCCAGAACAACCTGACTCGAGTCTGAAGCCATCAACCACCATTCTAACTGAAAAGACACTGGACACCTAGCATACTTTGGCATTCAGGTAGTCTTCAACTTACAATAGCTTGTTTAGTGACAATTTAAGGCAGGGGTGGATTCTAACTTAGCCGCTGGCTCGCTGCCTCCTGCGCTACGTGGGTGCGCGAATGCGCAGTAGAAAAAAAATGAAAAATCCCCCCTCCCAAAAAAAGGGTCAAAAACAAGATGGCGACGCATGCACAGTGCTGGAAACTTAGCTTCTGCGCATGCGCAGAAGAAAAACAAACAAACAAAAAATATTATTTTCCCCGAAAATATTTTTTCAAAAAAGAAGTTGGCGGCGTACACGGACCAGAATCGGCTCCGTAACATCACCAACGGCTTACTACCTACTCGGTAGAACCGGTCTGAACCGGTAGGAATCCACCTCTGACCATGGTCATAAGTGTGAAAAATAGTAATTTCACTTTTTCAGTGCTGTTGTAACTTTGAACCGTTCCTAAATGAACTGTTGTAAATCAAGGACTACCTGTATTTTAATATACATTGCTGTGAGACATCCTGTATGATCTCAGGGTTAGAAGGGATTAGGATTGTCAATTAGGATTTCAAATCGAACTCATGGAAGCTCATTGGATACTTTTCTGTCAGTCTTCTTGTCTCAGCTCAATCTATTTGACCGAAATACTGTGGGCACAGAACTGGAGGAAGGGAGTACTACGTATATTGCCTTGAGCTCCCAGAGGAAACAACGAACAAATAAACTGTGGAGATTAAATAAAATGAAGAAATATGTATTCAGTGACTGTGAGCCCTTGAGCTACTTTAAAAAAAAAACAGGTTTACAATTACTGTAATATTTTTCTATTCAGATAGAAAAAAAAAAACTACTTAGTACAGTAAGGACGAGGAAACCAAGTCAACCATGAAACAAGTATAAAGGTGACTGGCATAAGAGCTAACAAGAAGGGGGGACATATTTTCATACACCAAACTCTTTGATTTACAAAAATTATCTTGAGGTCAAATCACGGCTAAAGTGTAAAGGAAAAGTTCTTACTTTTCACCTGCAGCATAATAAAGAGCAGCAATGCAGGGGGGGGGGAATCGAGCTACGCTCTTCTGAAAACATCGGCCTAAACTATGCATTATCTTCAGAAACATAGCTTTCTGAATGGAAAAAAAATTAACAATGTGCCTCTGTGTTCCTGTCTTGATTGAAAGAGAGCTGTGTTTTGACAAGATAGTTGATACTGCATAGGACTAGCGAGAAATTTAGCTGAACTTGGCTGATTAAGTTAAGTAGGGTTGCATTGAATTAGTACTGTACTTGATTGAAATACCATCATAGAAACCCAATCCGTAGATTAAACTAGGAAACTGAGCTGGGGGGGGGATCTCAGAAGGCAGCAATGGAGAACCACTATCTATATTACCCTGTTTCCCTAAAAATAAGACCTCCCTGGATAATTAGCCCAACCAGGCTATTGAACGCATGCGCTAAAATAAACCATCCCCCGAAAATAAGCCCTCCCCAAAACACAGCAGCAGCCATGAGTTGACCACGCTCACCACCTCCTGCATCTCAAAAATAATAAGACCTCTCCGAAAATAAGGCCAAACACTTTATTTCGGGAGTCAGAAGAAAATAAGAGCCTGTCTTATTTTTGGGGAAACACGGGTAGCTAATTAAGACAACTATACGAATTAATCCAAAATCAAACTCAACTAGAATGAGATTTTATTTAGTCTGGCATAGCAATACTGTATGCAGAGTTTTAATAGCTATTGTTTTTATTTTATTCTGCTTTATTTTAGGGATGTTCCTTCTAGCCTTCAAGAAATTCCATGGAAACTGATAACAAAGAAATCACCTAATTTTAATTAATGATTCCAAAATTATGAGTTCAGTACTGGCCTTTTAAAAATTGACATTCATATGTCTCTCTCTTCATGGCTAATCAATTGTTTTTTAGTCAATGGGTCAATCAGTCAATTTATTTTGGTCATTGACCAGCAGTAAGTTTTTGTATTTAATTTTAGAGCATTGACAATGGCTAAAATTCAAAAATATGACAAAAATAGTTAAAACCACTGTTAAAACTAACCCAAAGGGAAAAGACCTGGCTGAAGAGGAAGGTCATATAGTAGGTCTTTCCCCCCAAAACGTAAAAGAGTGGAGAGGGAGTAAAGTTCCTAGAAAGTGAATTCCACAACTTAGGAACAACATAGGAGAAAACTATCTTCCATATGTCTGGGAAAGAGAGATAAGAAAATAAGAAGATCAGACAGATTCACAATGGAATAGTCTGATCATGTCCTAAGTGTAATGCCATCTGTCAAAAACATATTCAGTTTATATACTATACATGTCTTTCTGCGACAGGTCAGTGCAAATACAATGGCTTCTATTATATATGTTGCAGTTAAAAAGCAGAATGGAATCTGGGATCTAAGAAAAAGCAATTGTCAGTGAAAGTATGAAAGCAAGCCAGCATATTCAAAGAAGCACCAAAAAAAGAAGAAGACCGTACTGTATTCTGTTGCTGCACTTCATTTGCTCATTGATTCCAATAAAAGATTCCCAAAATACCTTTTCTATATATGCCACTCTGATTAACTTCTCCTTGTTTTGCCAGTAATCATTGGTATTTTTTTTTCATAATCTTCACTAAAATAATATAAGGAAATAATCGAAAGCCTTCCATTTTTAAAAATTTGAGATGCAAAAAACCAAATGTATTTTCCTTTAGGTCAAGCAAAATCTAGAATAGCAAGCGCTGCCTACTTTTCTGGTTTGTTTATTTATATTTATTTCTGTATCAAACTTTTTAACCACCCATCTCCCTCACAGAGGAGCTCTTATTCCCAATCTCTGATAATGGTGGTAATTGGTGAAGCCTCCTAGCCTAATTTAAAAGCCCCGGAGAACTCAAATGACGGCCTACACTTCTGAATGATCCTAATAAAAGCATTTTTATATTGTGGATAACCTCGCCATAAATCAATCTAGCCGTTTATATTTTGTCAGCCTCTAAAATTCAATTATAACTATACATAAAGAACTAATAGAAACAGAGGAGAAAAGACAGTACAAGTAGTCCTGAACTGATGACTATTTGTTTTAACGACTGCTCAAAGTTACAGTGGCGCTAAAAAAAGTGACATTTAAGACCCCTGCAGCATCCCCATTGGTCACAATGATCAACGTTTTGTTGCATGGCAACCAGTGGTGGGCTGCTGCATGGTCGCAAGGGTTCGAGCGAACCCTTAGCTCTGATCATTGGCTGGGCCAGCTGGCTGGGCCCCGCCCCTGTTCTATGCTATCCATTTATAACTTACTCTCTGGCTCATTGGCTGGCCCATCTGCGTTCTGCGCCATCCCTGCTGTTCTCACCGGAGCTGCCGGAGCTGATTAGGAGCCTGTTTCTCTTCTGAAGGAATGCGTGCGAGCGAAGCAAGTGCACGCACGTTTACAACCAGCGAACCCTTTGTTAAAGAAAGGGCAGCACGCTTCTGATGGCAACCATCATGTATTTACAATGCAACATGTCATGTAATTGTGACCTTTGTGACCTTCCCAGACAGTTTCTGACCAGCAAAACGTTAATGGTGAAAGCCATTTCACTTAACCACCGTATATTGACCTTAACATCTGCAGCGATTCATTTAACAACCATGGCAAAAATATTGTAAAATCAGCACGACTTACTTAATAATGGTCTTTGCTTCGTTAGCAATGGAAAAACATGAAACTTGGGGTCATAAGTTGAGGAATACCTGTAAGTCAAACCTATTCTGCGATTAAGAAAGATAAGGATAACATTCTATCCCTCTCCTTGAAGTTAATTCTAATATAATGTTATGGATATCACCTGATCATCATTTCTGTATACTACCGTATGTCAAAGCCTTCATGCTTGCAAAAAAAGAAACCTATTTTTTTTCATCAGTTTGAGGCTCCGTACCAGGAGTTCTTAGAAATTCTTGGTACTCATAAATCATGAGTGATAAGTCATCAGTGCCAGCTGCATGGAAACTTTTTTTAAAAGTTATTCACAAAGAGTACTATTTGGCAGATGAGTGTCCCTCCTTCCACCTTTGCAGTACTTATGCAGGAATTTGTATCATTTCATCCAGCCTCAGGAAGATTCTTACAGTAAGGATTGCAGGAGGGAAATTCCTTTCTTTTTCAAATTAAATGTGCAAAAAGCGGTAGAGTAAGCCATAAAGAAATCTATAAATCTGTCTCTGCACCACAGTTTTAGCTGAAGTATACACATCAACAGGTTTCTCCAAACAGAAAAATTAACAATAGCGTCTGCCAAAGGAGAAATCGTTAATTCCATCCAATTCAAACACTGTATACAAAAAGCATTCCACCCAAATTTTCAAAGTGGCCTGCAAACATCTTGAGTGTGCACTACAGGTAGTCCTCGACTTATAACAGTTCATTTAGTGACCATTCAGAGTTACAACTCTGATAAATGTGACCATTATGATCTTTTTCACATTTAAGACCATTATAGTATCCCTTTAAATCAGGGGTGTCAAACTTGCATCGTCATGGCGGCGTTACATGACATATTGCAACTTTTTCCCCCTTCGCTAAACCAGGTGTGGGTGAAGTCAGCACATGACAGCATCCGGCCCACGGGCCGCAAGATTGACAGCTTTAATGCTTTAAATGATCAAAATTCCAGTGTGTGGCAACTAGTTCATATTTATGATGATTGCAGTGTCCCAGGTCTTGTGATCCCCTTTTGCGACCTTCTAACCAGCAAAGCCAGATTCTCTTAACAACCATGTGTAATTAGGTGAACAACCGCAATGACTCATTTAACAAGAAATGTCGTAAAATGGGGCAAAATTCACTTAACAAACATATTACTGAGCAACATAAATTTGGGGCTCTATTATAAATTTGGGGCTCAACTGTGTCGTAAGTCAAGGACCACCTGTACTGAGGTTGAGGTGATCCTATACCTGTACTGAGGTTGAGGTAGCAATTGGTTCAAAAGGAACCGGTGAGCTGCATGAGAAAGTAGGAATAAGATCTTAGGTCTCCCTGATCGAAGTCCAATATTTTACCCATTAAATTATGCTCCCAATCTTTTTTTCAGTAGTACCTGTTTCTTCTCATCTTCATAGCTCAATGGAACAGGGGTCTCCAACCTTGGCAACTTTAAGCATGGCAGACTTCAACTCAAGTTGAAGTTGACTTCAAGTTGAAGTCCGCCAAGGTTGGAGACCCCTGCAATGGAATGAAAATCGAGGAATATCAATGTCCCTAAACTATATTAGATGATAAGCTTGAAAATAATAGTTTTTCAGAGAATTAATTCCCTATGCTAAAATATATAAATGTTTCTCTTTTTCTGCAGTGTTTCCCTCATAGGGAGCCTTATAGTGAATTTTGTGATGTAAAAATCTCTTCTGTAAATAGCAATAGCACTTAAGACTTATATACTACTTCACAGTGCTTTACAGCCCTCTCTAAGTGGCTTTACAGTCAGTATATTGCCCCCAACAATCTGAGTCCTCATTTTACCCACCTCGGAAGGATGGAAGGATGAATCAACCTATACAGCAAAATGGCATGTAACTGCTGATTTACTTTGATTCTGCTAACAGGGAATAAGAAAAGATGTCTTTGTTGCATTAAAACTCTGCTTCTAGTAACTAGAAACTCTCTTCAGCCCCCATGTAGGATGCTGCTCAAAAATCACTGGATCATCTAAAGGGTTATTTTCCATCATGATAAGCAATACTCTATATAATTTTTTTTAATCCTAAAAAAATATTTTTAGGTTCTAAGTGTAGAAGGTGGGATTATATCCAATACTTTTTATTTGGGGTTTATCATTAAACTGTGCCCCTCATATCTTAAAGACCATCTGCTCCCTCCTGATTGGGTTTTACCATTACAGTCATTTGCAGATGCTTCCATTTGCAAAGATTAAGCCTAAAACATTAGGCCAAAAATAGGGCCTTTCCTGTTGTGGAGTTCTGGATGTCATTCTTGAAATGTCCAACTGACAATCCTTTAATGTTTTTCCCTGCCACTATATTTGCTTCTGTTTTTAATTAGTAGAGATTCTGATCTTATTAATGCTTCTGATTTATGCTGCTTATTCTATAACCAGGGCTGATTTCATTCATTATACGCACTGATTTTATAATGTTTATGATGTCACTTTTATGCTGGAACTGCCTTTAGATTATTGTTGTTGTTGTTAGTTGCGAAGTAATGTCCAACCCATCATGACCCCATGGACAAAATTCCTCCAGGCCTTCCTGTTCCCTACCATCCCCCAGTGTCCATTTAAGCTCATGCCTACTGCTTCACTGACTGCATCCAGCCACCTCATTCTCTGTCGTCCCCTTCTTCTTTTGCCCTCAATCAATCCCAGCATTAGGCTCTTCTCCAGTGAGTCCTTCCTTCTCATTAGTATTTGAGTATTTGAGTTTCGTCTTCAGGATCTGGCCTTCTAAAGAGCAGTCGGGGTTGATATCCTCTAGGACTGACCGGTTTGATTGCATTGCAGTTCAAGGGACTCGCAGGAGTCTTCTCCAGCACCATAGTTCAAAGGCCTCAATTCTTTGGCGCTCAGCCTTTCTTATGGTCCAACTTTCACAGCCATACATTGCAACTGGGAAAACCATAGCCTTGACTATACACACTTTTGTTGGCAGGGTGATGTCTCTGCTTTTTAGTATGCTGTCTAGATTTGCCATAGCTTTTCTCCCCAGGAGCAAGTCTCTTTTGATTTCTTGGCTGCAGTCCCCATCTGCGGTGATCTTGGAGCCCAAGATCTTCTTCTAACTTTCCCTTTTTACAACCCCTCTAATCCCTTAATTCAGGGTAGAGTCAGGGCGACTAGATTGAGCTGAGCATTTACTGGCTGGCTGCCCTTCCTGACACCTATGTGAAATTCACAGCAGATTTTTTTTCTTTGCGCCCTTGGAGAGAAACATCTGCTGCTACCTAGGATTGAACTCTCAACCTTCAGATTAGAAATTGAGCATCTTCACCACTGGGCCACTAGGCCGTTCGTTATCACAATCTTCTTCCAACATGATCTATCGAACTTTCTAATGTAGGAATTCTATGTCAGTCTTTCAATCAAGTATGCACCAGATAGGACGTTATTGACTTTCTGAGATCATTTGAAGTCAACCAGATGAGAGAGACGTTCCCAAGCTGGTCAACAAACTTGGGATTCCCTGGTTGGTGTCCCATCTAGGTTCAAACCAGGCCTGTCTCTGCTAAACTACCAGATCCGAATGAAATTAGCCAAAGGCTAGCATCTGCTGAAGCAGATGCCACACACGATAAACAAAATACAACACCGCTAACACGGAATACAAATTCCTTTCAGTAATGTCATTTCATTCAAAAATGTGGCTCTATCTTACTCTTTGAATGGGCATTAGGAACAGCTGGTTTCTTTCAATGAATTGACCATTTCTCTGAAGCTAGCAGCTTTGCTCCTTATTATTTATTAATTAATTAATCCGATCTACATTGCTGCCCATCTTGTTTCAAGGTGACTCTTCAAGCCAACACAGTCCTAGGCTGTGGATAAAATCAAGATCATATGAAGCGTTGGCACCACTTTATAAGGCCTTGGTAAGGCCACCCTTGGGAATACTGCATCCAGTTTTGGTTGCCACGATATAAAAAAAGATGTGGAGACTCTGGAAAGAGTGCAGAGAAGAGCAACAAAGAGGATTAGGGGACTGGAG
>JANHFT010006901.1:0-13585 GCA_032467955.1 Pseudoxenodon macrops | reverse complement strand
TGCTCAGAAAGTTAACAACCGGTTCTCCCAAAGTGGTGCAAACTGGCTGAATCCCACCACTGGATTTAGGCATATGCTTTCTCTCCCTGATCAAAAACTTGAAGATGATCTTGAGATGGTGAAAGACATTAAGGAAGCATGCTAAAGAGAAGTGGTAATGAATTAACTGCCCTCATATAAACAGAGTACATTCATGCTCAGGCTACAACAAACAAACTAAATTCTAGATATTGTAAACAAGTGTGCCTTGCCATAATTGATCCTGTATCAGAGGAGATACAACTCTATATTTAATTGTAACAGGTGGAAATAATCTATTACAAATTAAGAGGAAATAGTGAAATGAGGGAATTGGTTAAAAGACCTTGAAAGGAAAATCCAGAGAGCCAAATTGTTTCATAAAGCTAATTGAAAGTCAGTTGGAATGTATTCTACAGTGTAAGAAAACACATCTTTAGTAGCATCTGGGAAGCTGTAAAAAGTTTAGAAGGTTCAAAAAGCTTCTTTTAGAAAATGGGACTCCTGTCTTAATAAGAAAAACAAAAAAGAACACAAATTCCAGCAGAAAAAATGGAAAGAGATAAGGATTACAAAGGAAAGGAAAGAACTGCTTTAAATGCACTTGAAGCAAAAAATCAGCTAGAAAATAGCTGGGCTATTAGACAACAAAAAATTACAAGGGATGCTCAAAGAAGAAGTAGAGCAGGGGTCCCCAACACTCAGTCCATGGACTGGCACTGGTCTGCAGCATGCCAGAAACCGGTCCATGCAAACAAGCTAAGCCGAATCCACAGGATGCAGGATCCACCCTGGTGCCCAAAAGATTGGGAGTCGCTGATCTAGAATGTGAACAGAAATCGAATTAATTCTTTATATTGCTGTCTATTGCAGGGGAGATACTGTAGGTAGAGCAGATAGATAGACCTGTATTGACTTTCTCAAAGGAAAACTCAAGGAGATTGTGGTAACAAGAAATATTTAGCAGACCCTGGGAGACTACGGTACATCGTGAGAAATCACTGGTTCTAATGACAATCTTTCAACACTTCTTAAACAACTGCCTTCCTTGCAAAAAATATGCAATTAATCTCTGAAATCTGGCTCAATGCCTGAGCATTGGGAGATATTATATTTCCTAGATCTTTTTTTTTTTACTTTTTGGGGTGTGTTTGTGTGTTTGTTTGTACGTGAATTGAAGATTATACAGAATGCTGTGTGATTTTATATTGTCACTGTTAGCTGCCCAGAGCATTAGTAATATTAAATTCAGGTTAAGCAGTAAATATATTTTATTTTAAAATATATAATTAAAAAGACCCATATAAGATCCAAGTTAGTGCGATGTCTATTCTGAGATATAAACATTTATCTGTCTATTCTGGGCTAAAAACTGTTTAATAAAGACAGTTATCAAACAAAATAATACCATAGAACATAGAGAAACAAGACTTATTGAAAGAAATCTGCAATTTTGCAAAGGTAAAATCTGTCTCACTAATCTTCTAGAGATTTTTGAGATTAACATCCATATGGATAAAGATATTACCAACTTTAGATTTTAAAATGAAGCCGAATAAAAGGAGATTTAGAGTGAAGAATGTATTTATTCCCATAGCGCTTACTTACTGTAATTTCTGACAGTATTCTACAGTAATATAAGACATGGTGTGGTCATTAGCCTGGGTGGCTTTCAAAGGAAAATGAGTAAATTCATAAAGGACAGGTCTACTGAGTGTTATATGAAGACTTTCTGATATCTCCAAATCAGGAGCACTCGTTCTTAAATACCAGTTGTGGAAAAGCAACAGCTGAAACTTATAAGCATTTGAAAGGCATAGACCAGGGATCGGCAACCTTAAACACTCAAAGAGCCACAAAGGCCATAACCAGAAGCCCCATTCAATTCTGGAGCCTACCGGAAGTCCGGTTTCCTCATCATAGTCTCCTAGTGTGGCGTCCTTTTTCCTCTGCTGACTGGAAGTCGGTTCCCCCACCATAAAGTCTCCTCCTTGCGTAGCATCCTTTTTCCTCTACCTGTTCTAACTGAAAGCCCTATCAATTGTGGAGTCGACCAGCAACAGGGAGCAGCAGCAGAGGGATGAAAGAGCCACATGCAGCTCCAGAGCCGCGGGTGCTGACCCCTGGCCTAGACAAAGTTTGGTCTTGACGTGATACAGTAAGACTATTCCTGCGTTCTTTTTACAATGCAACACAACATAATCTAACACAGTGTTTCTTAACCTTGGCAATTTTAAGATGTTTGGACTTCAACTCCCAGAATTCCCCAGCTCCCCATTCTGGGAGTTGAAGTCCAGATATTTTAAAATTCCCAAGGTTGAGAAACACTGATCTAAGAGATAGTTGTATTTATCAAAATTTATATGGAAACCATTACAAAGTTTCATTGAATGACTATATCATATAGGCATTTTGCTTTCACGAAAGTTTTGTTTTACTATTAATTCATATATTCATATTTAAAAATATACAGTCATATAATTAGTGCAGATCAAGCTGTAAAAGGACAGCAGAAATAAAAGTGTAAAAGAACGATGACTTCAAAACAACCCTTCATTTTTAAATAATTCATCAAAACCCCATCAAAGATCATAACATTCCTGACACATCAGGACAGTGACATGGTTTGTTCTGCGATCGACTCCTGCAGTCAAGGACAACTGTCAAGTAAGACACCATGGGCTCTGTCTTATGTAAAAATTAATATACACTTCACGCAATTCTAATCCTTGGGCTCTCAATTTGGTTGCAGTCCTTGGACATAATTATTGACATATGTGACAATCCCTTTAATGACAAATGAAGCAATAGGGCCACTTTGGAAATGGCCCAACAAGCTAGAAAGAAATACTAATGTTTTCATCCCTCTCTTTAATTTTTATCATCTCCTATGCATAGCTGCAAATAGAAAATAAAATTTGCCATCTGGTATTTAATTATGTATTTATCAAATTTAGAAACCACCCATCTCCTTCACAGAGGGACTCTGGGCAGTGTACAGCTAAAATAGTAAACATATAAAAACTTAATATAAACATTTAAATAAGAGACAAGGGTAGCTAAATTTCAACATTAGAAATTAATTAAAAGGAACGGGGGAAGACTTTCAGGTATCCTAATGCTAGATGGACCATGGTGATATTTACTTCAGGTAGTCACATTATATTAATTTCTTGATATTATAATGGCATAAGAGTCATACAGCCAGTTTCAAAATGAAGTTTAAATAATGAGAAAGAGGATCACGATTATTTAAATGTTTAAAAGTGAAGGGCAGTAGAAGCTGGGCAATGGTCTTTGAAATGATGGACATTTCAATAGAAAGAGTAAAATAAGACACAACAGCAATTATGCAAACCACACCAGCAAAATTCATTGAGGATTTTTTTCCAGATTGCTGTTTATCCCCCTGTCCCATTTCATTAAGCCACCCTTTCTCAACTAGATAATTGCAGCACCTTTGTGACATATATACATCCTGGGTCTTTTTCCCAGCAGGCCAATGCATGAGGTTTAAATCTTATTCTAACGAAAGCAAACAGAAAACAGTTTTGTTGCCCTCTTAACTGAATGTTAACTTGCTACATGGACCTAGCCAATGAGAGTTAACAAACGACAACATAGCTGGCATCACTTTGAATTACACGCATTTATTTATTCATTTTTAAGAATTAGATCCAGGCTAATTCATGCTGTTTTTAATTTGCCTCACTGGCAAAGGGAATTGTTCAACCAACAATATAATCATATACATTGTTCCTCAGATACAAGGTTCCCAAGTTACCATTTGTGCATTCAACGAATTATTTCTCAATGAGTAATGTGCAAAACATTTATTTAGACACTACATCTCAAAGACTTCCAGGGAAGCAGATAAACTATAATAATATCATCTCACAATTACAAATTAAAAAAAATATTAATAGAATGCCAAACATTGAAACCAGCTTAAATAAGAAAGCAAACTAGGTCAATAACAAGAAAAGCAACTATAAAAAGCATACTGAAGTCCAAGAACTCACCTAGCACTTAACAACATGTGATTTAGTATTGATTGGGTTTCTTGGAAAAGGTAATTCCAAAAAGATCTACTTTCAGCAAGGCCAGACTGAGGTATTCTTTAGATAGATAAATGTTTCCCCGTGAATGAGGACGAGGAGTGATACAATACCAGAAAATCACTGAAAATCTTCTACTGATCATTGTCCCTTACTGTAATAGTGGTCTACAATAGCAAGTTTTTTTCCAAACTGTTATGACACCTACAATCAGTCCCACTCTATTACCTTCTAGTTTCTACATTATTCTGATGTATGTACGTAGGATACCTGTGCATAGCACCAGCCTGGTTTTCCCATATGACAGGAACAACATCTAGGCCTTTTTCTTCTTGTGTGCCAAAAATGGTAGCACACCCCACATGCCCCCCACCACACCATTGGGCTGTTTTTCACCCTCCGGAGGTTTCAGGAAACTTCCCTGAAGCATCCAGAGGACGCCCTACGGGCAAACTGGAAATCCGTTCCCGAACGTCCGATTTGCCCTTTGGGCTGTTTTTCACCCTCCAAAGGCTTCCCTGAAAGCTCCTGAAGCCTCCAGAGGGTGAAACATGCCCAAAAATCAAGGCCGAAAATTAGCTGGCCAGCACGCGCATGCACGCTGGAGCTGACAGGACAATGTCTCCCGTGCCCTCAGAAATGACTCTGCGTGCCACCTGTGGCACACGTGCTATAGGTTTGCCATCACTGATCTAGGCTTTTTATCATGTCATGCTCTGGCTTTTTATATCCAACAACCATATAAATGCCTCACATTTTTAGTAGCAATCTGTAGGGCCTAGTTTCTCCTGTATATCCTATATACATAAGCCACATAGCAATACTATTGTTTTACTGTACTCATATTGAACACATCAGCCTCCAAATGCAGGATAGTGTTTGAGGTTGGCAAGAACTAAAGCAATTGCATGAATAGATTAATTTTACACTCTCCTCTCTTCTAATGGGGACGTACCACAACTGGAAAACATAAAAATAAAATTGAATCTAAAAGAGGAATACCAAATGCTCAAGGTATTAAATCCAAGTAGCTCTCACAAAGCATATGCATGTTTATCATTTGATGAACATGTTAAAAGTTTGAACTTAATGACCATATAGACCAGGGGAGTCAAACTCGATTTCATTAAGGGTCGCATCAGGGTTGTGTTTGACCTGGGGGAAGATGTGTGGGTTGTGGCCAGGGGGCATGGCCAGCTCGATGTCACTCATCAAGGCTCCATTTTAGGCTGTGACAGCCTCTTGCAGCCCCCTGCCAGCAAAAATGGAGGCTGGGGAGGCTGCGCGCAGTCAGCCCGGGCTCCGTTTTTGGCCATGACGGCCTCCTGCAGCACTTTGCCAGGGAAAATAGAGCTTGGGGAGGCAGCCCACTCCATTTTTACTGGCAGAGGCACCGCAGGCCATTTTTTTAATGTTTCCAGGGTGAGCCCACGGGCCAGATCTAAGCACCCCTTGGGCCAGATCTGGCCCCTGGGCTTTGAGTTTGACACCCCGCATATAGACCCATAAAAGGAAGTGAAAAGAAGAAAAATAGTACAAATGAATATTCTCAGGCAAACCTTTATATATGCAACAGACATGATGTAATAAATGATAAATTGAACGATTGCTTTCTTATCTGCAGTCCTACAAGCCACTTCCATAGTAAAGATGCCCTGTAGTGAAACTTGACTTTTGTGGATTGCATCCATGTAAGTGTCTTGTAATGTTCTGGATAGAATCAAAGAAGCCATTCCCCACTGTCTTCTCATGGTATGATTTATCAACTTTGCATTTTAGAACATAGCCTGAGAATTCCCAGATAATTCCTATTCCAAGTACTAGCTAGAGCTAATTTTATTAACTTCTAATATCAAGCAAGGTCATCCTTGCCATTGGGATTTCTACCTATGGATGCTACTGTCAACATTCAAAGTTAGGGGGAAAAGTGAAGGGACGTTTGCTGACATTAACCACAAAAAACAATGACAGCATGTATGTACTAAGCCTAACAAGTGATGCTTGCCGATGACCGACTGAATCCATAACTGTCCTTCGTCTCATTTGCAACTTAAAAAATAATTGTTCATTTTTTTAAAAAAAAATTTTTTACACTTTTTACTTTTCAATATTCAGGAACAAAAATGACTAACAACTGGCGAACAAAAATGACTAACACCCATACTTGGAGACTGTTCATTAGTAAGTTTATAAACTGATTCATGAATGTACTGTCAGCATCCAAAGACAACTACAATTATGATGCATGGTTGTAAAGATATCATTAAACAGCCTTTAGGCTAGAGAAGAGTATAGGGATTATTTTGCCATATTACAGTGGTATTTCAGTATTCATCATTAATTGGTTCCGGGAGGTGCAATAAGTACCAAAAATAATGAGTACTAAACAAATTTTTCCCATAAGGACTAATGTAGTGAGTCACAAGGCAGACAACACCAACAGTTTCTGTTAAAGGATGAGTACTGGGACAATTTTTTTGTATCAAAATTTAGAGTACTAAATTTGTCTAGTTTCAAAGCAGTTGAGAACCAAGGTACCACTGTAGTTTATATTTAGTTATCAATTTCATAAATAAATATTAGCTTATACTAGCTCTCCCCAGCTTGATGCCTTCTATACGTACCATAACATACCCTAATTCCCATAATTATGCCATCTGCGAATTAACAGAGGTAAAATTCAATGGAGGGCACTCAATTTAGGAAGGTTTCTTTATACTGCCACATCCTTTGTGCATGCATTTGGTTAAGATGCCAAATACAGAATCTCGACCCAAAAGAGGAATTGAAAGGCAGGTTATTCACATATGGTACATATTTCTAATATACAGTGAAGAGCCTGTAGCCTTCCTTATATGATTAAGATTCCAATTCTGAGATTCATAGTTCAACCACATTTCAAAGGGCACAGGTCATCCACACCTCCTGGGTATTTCCAAAGCAAATGAACTGTTAGTGTCTGTTTCCATGTAAGACTTTCCAAAAAATGAAACTTCTCCAGAGCCTCAAGCCATAGATCTAGATAATGGGAGAAGAGTGTACCTGAGATCTTGGGAGATCTACTGCAGATTAAATTAGTGCCAACTAGGCAGGTGTACATACAGCCTGGCCTGATCATTTCTGATACTCTCGCTATGTTTTCCTTCCCTTTAAATATAAATCTGAAAATGTTTCCCAGGTTTATCACATTTACTCCCTATTAATATAATAATGCAGGCCATGCTAACACCACCTGGCAACATGACATTCAAGGAGCCGAATTTATGGCTTCATATCAGCGTCTGGATGAGGCTGTCAGGTGCTTCAAATCACTGAGGAAATAGCGTCAGGGAGACTGACGCCAAAACCTTGAGAAATATTCTAGTTTTCTTAGCCTAGTATTTATTTAACTTTCCTGCTCTCAATGCCCGGCCTCACCCTTCCTCTCATTAATACCCAGAGGGCAAATCTATCTATTGCTGTGGCCTTTGGGGGAGATTTTCGGCCTTAGTGAGATCTTAAATGACCCGCCCGTTTCTTCCACCGTTGGTGCATGAGGCCTCCCCGCCGCAGCCCTGGAAGGTACCTGCAAGCAGGCAAGGGCGGGCCTGTGCAGAACCAGGGAGGGCTCCTTCGAGTCTCTTTAAAGGTGCATTATTTTATAGCCAGCAGACTTCCGTGGGCTTGTTTATTATGCTCGAAAGGGCAGTAATGCAACTCTCCTCTGGACAACCCAAAGAAAATGCCTTTGGCCTCGTCGCCTTCTTCTCCCACGCCCAGCGCTCCACCCCATCTCCCTCTCTCTCACACACACATTCACACACTCACTCACTCTCACGCGCACACAGAGATCGATTCCGAATTTGCAGATCATGCGTGACGCGTGATACATGGAAGAATTGTAGTGGCAATTTCCTCTTATGGGTGATGTGTGGATGCGTGGGGTGGGGATGCGAGCACATGCTGCTGTACTGCCAGCCCCTCCCTCCAGCTTCCCACACACACATACACATACACAAACACACACACACACACGCCAACCAGCTGCATCCGCAGAGGTGCCGGTACCTTTTATCCAAGCAAGCGATCCACTCGGTGGAGGAGGAAGAATGAGAAGTGTGAACAGCCACCATATTTGCCCAGATTTCCCCGGACGGCTACCGATGCCTTTTAGCTGCCTGGCGCGGTTGCAGTGAGTGGTGGGTCTCTTCTCCCTTCCTTCCCCTGCCCGCCTCCTTCACTCCCCGCGATGCCCGCCGTCGCCTCTTCTGAACTCCCGCCTGCCTGCCTGCCTGCCCTAAAAGAGGATGGGTAGCTTCTTCTGCCAGGCTGGCTGCGGGCTTTTGCTGCGGCCTCCCACCCGTCCCGTGGCAGTGCGGTAGGCAGAGCCTCCGAGCCCATCAATCTCGGCCACCCACCCCCCTCCCACCGTCCCTTCCCTTCCCTTGCTTTCTTTCCCCTCCGCTTTATGGGCTCCTGTGTCGGATCGGCTCCTGGAGCAGCACGCAGCCTCCCTTGGCCACGATTGGCTATATATATAAAACCCTGATGCCGCGAGCCCACTGGAGTCAGCGACGATAATGCAGAGGGACCCGTCTCCCCTGCAGAAGGGGAAATAGGAGGTGGGTGTCTTGACTTTACACCCCTCTGGCCCTCTTCACAGCTGGGATGGGGGCAAGGGCACAAACCAGCAATCACGCAACTAATAGCAAAAAATGTCAACCAGGAGAGGATATAATCTCCTGCTAGAATTTCCTTTTTTTTGTGACAGACTCCTTAGTTACTGTCTACATTTTAAGGAAAGTGCAGGTGGCAAAGCACATGCTTAATTAAGGTCCCTACTGAGCATGATGGGGGGGGGGGATGAAAGTTCATATGATATAAACTTCACCACTGATCTTTATTTCTGCTCAGAAACAAGGCCTGGTCGTTGCTGCTCTCACACAATTTATTGCAGAGTAACTTCCAGGCAGCGATTTCTAATTTTATCAGTCAGCTTTCCGTGTCTCGCCTGGTTCACCAGCAGTGGGAAAACCAGTGTAGAAAGTTAGCACCCTCTCCTAGAAGAATGAAATATTTTGAGAAATATTTTAAAAGGCAAAATATTATATTTCCCTGGATAAGAAATTGAGAAACATGTTTTTTTTCAGAGGGAGAAAACAATCCCCACCTTTCTTAATAGCCCTCAGCAGATGTCAGCACTTAAGAGATAAAGAGCTTATTGGGAAAAAAGCCAAGTATCTAGGTAGCTCTATTCATAGGCAAAAATTCCCTGCAACAACAGGGAACAACTTTGTCTGAACAAAGATAGGATTAGCCCTCAGCCACAATAAAAATTGCTCAATGCCCCTTCATTACATCAGCAGTCCAAGCTTCAACCAAACTTAACTCAGTCAACTGAACATTTAAAGATGTGTCATAAATACCACTGACTGGTGCTAATGGTTGATACAGGTTGCTGCCAGCATCCTAGGTATCAACCAAGCATCTTCTAAAAATATATGATGTTCCGCGTAGCGCAGTTTTTTGCAGTTCTGCTAGTGTTATTGCAGGAAGCTGCAATTTCTTGATGTGCTTTGTTATTTATTTGATGTGGTTGTTGTTGTTATTAAATTTGTTTGCTGTCCATCTTGCCAGAAGATGAACAGAAATCGAGGCAATTTCTGGAGATGTTTTAATCTGACTGCAAGATTTGACCATTAACCGAGAAGTTAATGAAAACAAGGCCGAAAAGAAGGGGGAGGAGAAGAAGGCTGTGCCTTCAAGCCAGCACCAGAGAGCTTGGGTTTGCTGAATAATTGATTGCTTTCATCAGTTTGCAGACATGCAAGAGAAAACACAAAAACAAAAACACAAAAAAAAACCACCCGCATTTGGCCTAAGAGGAACATTTATACAAAATGTAGGAAAATAGGTATGACGCCAGAGCTAAGATAAGAAGACAAAAGGTGTTTTTAATTTTTTATCAACAGAGAGGAAACCATTATTTGCTGGCCCCGCTTGATAAATAAAGCAAGGTTCACAGCAAATGACATTGTGGTTAAACCGATGCCATTTCCGCTGATCTTGGCTTGCCAGTAAAACTTTGCCATTGTCAAATCTGATTCTGTTGAGATCATGGCAAGCAAAGACATCTCCATCCAGACAGCTGCAAGGTCCTTGCTATAAAGCCTTAATTCAAAATACTTTGCAGGTCCATCCACAGGGAGGAGCATCAAAAATGTCACAACCCTGCAATCAAAGCCTCACTTTTTTTCAAATGAGTCACAAGGACAACAAATACACCTATTCTATTCTATTCTATTCTATTCTATTCTATTCTATTCTATTCTATTCTATTCTATTCTATTTCAGATATTGCTTCTTAACACTACCCTGCCTCCTAAGATTTGTAGTTAATCTCTCAATGACCCATAAACTTCAACATACAGGTATTTCTGTAAGGCAGTCTTGGCAATATGCTAAATGGAGATGCTTGCAAAGCTGATATTAGCGAATTCGAACGCATCCTGGCCAATGAACATCTTCTAAGTGGATGTGTAGATCAGTAGGTATTTTTAGTTGGCTTTCATATTTCTTGACTATCCCAATGCAATTCTCAGTTCAAAATGCATTTAGAAATGTGCTATTTGAGATTTGATCCATTCAAAATATCTCAATCAATCTTTCACATATACGTTTTTAAGACAATTGCAGTTGGGTGCAGAAATGGGACAGAACAGACTTACGAATGAAAAGTTAAGTAACATCAGCCAAAACCAGACTGATCTGTTCATAATTAGGCAACATTTCAAATCGAAGTGTGAAAACCATCTTTGCAATGAAAAATTCATCCCTATTTTTCTGTGGTTTTCACTAGGAATGATACATTTGATGGTAGAGTAAGGAGAAAAATGATAACTTACCCAGGGAGTCCTAAGAAGATTCATGTGTGTGCATGAAATAGTGAAATTGAATGTCGATTTCGGAAACATATTTAATAGGAACACATCATGCTCTCTATCAGTTAAGCTATTACTCTTGGGAGATTTCAAACATAACGTTTTTAACTTTTGCTTGGAGTGTAAAAATACTATAAGAAGATGCAACACTATTTTATTTATTAGATGTTTGTCCTGCCTTTATTATTTTTATAAGTAAGTTAAGGTAGAAAACTTGTGTAACCTACTCCTTCTTCCTTCTGTTTTCCCCACAACAACAACCCTGTGAAGTTGGTTGGGCTGAGAGAAAGTGTTAGCTTTCTAAGCAGTTCTGAGAACCTGTTGTTGGAAGAAATCTCATTTTGTTTTTTTCCCATTTTACAGAGCTAATCCTGTAAGGAAGGCAGGAAGGAAACATTCTGGAGTTGTTTCTAGCCTAATCTTTATTGCCCTGCTTACAGAAACGGCCTCTCTGCTTTGACGTGAGTGACGCTGAGTTGGTCACACCCACACGGTCACATGACCCCCCCGAGCCACGCCTACCCATCTGGTCATTAGGGCAGAGAACCGGTTGTTAAATTATTTGAATCCCACCACTGCCTATATACCTTACTAAATAAAAGAGGATTCCGTTCATTTTACGCTATCTAGTTGAGCTCCGTAACATCTGGTTGCAGAGATCCTCTTAAGGTCCTAATGTCTTACGAAGATCGGGTTTCATAACAATCTATTAAAAAAAAACGCTTTAAAAACGTAATGAATTCCACATCTGCTGTGCAAATGAATGATTCACCCGAGCCCTTTCAGTTGCTGAGGATCAAATATTTTGCGGCTATTTGCAAAGTATTCTTTGAGCGCCATTTATGAAAGATTGATTCCCATCAAGCAAACCATAAGGAATAGATTCGGAACCCCGGAACCCCATATGCACCCTAATACAGGTAGCCCTTCCCTTACAACAGTTTCGTTTAACGACCGTTCAAAGTTACAACGGCACTGAAAAAAAGGGAATTATGACCGTTTTCACGCTTACCACCATTGCAACATCCCCAGGGTCACTTGATTAAAATTCAGACATTTGAAAAAGTTTCTGATTTATATTCATGCCGGTGGCCCTTTCTGTGATCTCCTGACAAGCAAAGTCACTTAGCAAAACAGTGTGTTGGAAAGAAATATCCACCTGGTTCAATGATGAACAGAACATGGGAGTTGAGAGTGGGGGAGTATTTATACCTTGTCTTGGTCTTTGCACTTGAGCTTCCTGTTCCTGTGCAAGAACATGTCTTCTATTGGCTGTTGTCAGATTCCCCTGGGACCATGTACAAATCCTATGAGTTTTGTCTGAGCTAAGCTTGGTTGAGGTTTGGGCTGATGCAATGAAGGGGCTTGTTGGGCAATTCCTACTGTGGCTGAGGGCTAACCCTACCTTTGCTCAGACCTTTCTGCAGGGACTTTGCTTATGAATAGAGCTAGCTAGCTCTTTATCTCTAAGTGTTGACATCTGCTGAGGGCTATTAAGAAAGGTGGGGGCTATTAAGAGTGAGTCTGCTTCCTGCCTCTAAAAAAACTCATGTTTCTCCATTTCTCATCCAGGAAAATATAATATGCTGCCTTTTTAATATTTCTCAAAAGATTTTATTCTTCTAGAAGAGGGATGCTAACTTTCTACAAGTGTCCCTAATTAAACAAGTGCAATGATTCACTTAAGAACGGTGGTGGGGAAAATTGTAAAATGGGGCAAAATTCACTTAATAAAATGTCTCACTTCCCAACAAACATTTGTGGCTCTAGCTAGCTTCTACTTTCAACCACATATTTATTTATCAAGCTACAGTAGCCTAACCATAACACTAGAGCAAAATAGAGCTTGAATTCAGCTAATTATTCCATAAACAATGATTAAAACAAACTGTAGTTTAGAAGGATATGTGACCCAGTTGTGGCATACATCTATATTTAATTTAATGAAGCCTAGTTTCCTAGCCCCTGGCCTCATTCATAAATAGTATACTTTTTATAGGCTGTTTATTCACTTTCTTAATTTAGCACGAGGTGTGAATTTGTATGTTGTGGCTTAGAACTCTGTGCAAACCACACACCACACTTGTTCATAGAAGTGTTTACAAATCTTAGCGTTATGTAGCATGACATACATACACTTTGAAAGTCATCATTTTGGATGCAATTGTGTTGGTGCCTTTTGTTACAAAGAGTAAAGTTTTCTAGGAGGCGTAAGTTCAAGCGCTCGTCAATGATTTCTGAATGCTGCCGGCAGATGTAGGTTTACGGAGTTCAGGACAACTATTTTAATAATTTGTGAACTGCAAAAGAAAACCCAGAGTATTCCAAGGTCATAAGAGAAAGTGATAAACCCTGAAAAGAAAAACGGAAAGTTTGCGAACTCGACTTCTGTGGCTAAGGGAAACATTCGTTAAGTGAACTTCGCCCCATTTTACAACCTTCCTTGGCGCCAGTGTTAAATGAATCGTGGCAGCA
The DNA here is from genome assembly GCA_032467955.1 of Pseudoxenodon macrops. NCBI lineage: Eukaryota > Metazoa > Chordata > Lepidosauria > Squamata > Pseudoxenodontidae > Pseudoxenodon > Pseudoxenodon macrops. Next base: position 114 of record JANHFT010006901.1, on the reverse strand, counting down.
GTTCAGTTAGTAACACGGTTGTTGTTAAGTGAATCTGGCTTCCCCCTTGACTTTGCTTATCAGAAGGTCACAAAAGGGGATCACGAGACCAGGGGGTGGGGCTGCTGGGGGGTT
>JANHFT010006900.1:23465-38515 GCA_032467955.1 Pseudoxenodon macrops | reverse complement strand
GCCCACCCATCCCATCCCTATAACTGTCCTATTTAGGGGCGTTTTTGAGGCTGGGCGCATGCGTGCCCACTCACATTTGCGAACTGGTAAGGAAGGTAGGTCAATACCACCCCTGATCAAACTAATCATTGGTTGGGAACATGCATGTACAAGCATCTAATCTCCTGTTTTATTTATTGAATGATCACGTTTATAAGGCCATCCATCTCACAAAAAGTGTCTTTGGACAGCACACAACAATTCACTAACATAATAAATATATAAAAGCAGTCATGATATCAACCGTTTCGGGAATATTTTAACCACAGTTTTCTTCTTCTTCTATGACTTAAGCATAGGTTAAACATCAGAGTAGGCATCATTTATAGTTAGCATGAGCTACAAACAAAATAACAATTAGACAGACTTTTAAATTCTTATTCATTCTAAGAAGAAACGATGACTCTTCCAAACACAGACAAGTAGACTGAGCCACCCAAAAGCCACAGTTTATAACAAGGAGCCATAAGTTTAGGTTGTCGAATGCATTTTTACATTCATCAACTGGATTGGCTTTGTGTGTTGTGAAAACATTCCTACTGGAGACCACGATTATCCATACCTGATTATGAAACAGTGGTAGGAGGAGGAAGCTATACAGGGCTTGTACCGAAATATCCCTGAATAGGCAATGTTGGATGTCATGATGACTTGGCTCATAGCAGTGTTTGATCAAGAGCTTTCCAAATCTAGCTAATTATCAAACCAAGTGCATTAAGGTAGTTTCTTCCAATAAACTCTGCTAAATGTTTCCATATCTCTTTCTCCAAGCTTCTTTTTTTCCACTCATTTATTATAACCTTCTGGACTGCCAATGTGTTTCTGTACTATCACTAGAGTCATCATTATTCCTCAAGCCAGCCAAAGCTACGCAAAGATACTTTATGGGAACTCAGTTTGTGCTAGGTATTCTTCCCTTAGATCCTGATCAATCCTTATATCCAAAGCTATAATCAGCTATAGTCTGGCATCGATCAATAGTACAATCTGCAGTTTGTTCAAGGTCCTTCCATCAAGATCCTTCGAACAGAGGACTGTCTATAGAGGATCACTTCATCATCCAGGCACGACAGGAGAAGGTTGAAGAGGACTTTCAAAACGTTCCTGATTTTGGAGGTGGTAATCGTTTACTACTCACTGTGGGACTGCTGAGGTCAGGAGGAGTAGACATGTCTCCAAATAGATCCATCTGGTCGACACCCTAAAGTACAAAGTTTGTAACAGTTAGGATTCCACACTTCAGTCTATAAGTCACTCAAGTCCAAACAAAAGCAGACACAGGAATGCTGGAAAAAACCAAGCTGTTGTTGCATTAAGCTACGAGACAAACTAGCTGTATCAGTTCAGTCAAAGTTTGCGGCAATAATGTGACCTGTTCTGGTTTAACCACAACTCAGAAGACTATTAACCTGCTCTTCAAGTTAGAAAGTTCTACATACCAACTTTATTTTGCCAACTTGATCAGTAGTTGCTTCATCATTACCATTCTGGAAGAAAACAAAATTAAGTCAGGTTTAAGAAATCTATTGCTATGATCTCTGATATATAACTTGCCCCGTAACACCCGTCTTTCTTACCTCAGTTTTACTGGCCTCTTCATTCTGAAATAGAAGGGGGAAAAACTTGCATCAAGAATATTCATGAAAAGTTGTTCAGACCAGTGGTTCTCAAACGTGGCAACTTCTAAAACATGTGAACTTCAACACCCAGAATTCCCCAGTCAGCATCCTGGTGTTTTAAGTTGATTATACAAGTAGTCCTCGACTTACGAGAGTTCGTTTAGTGACCGAAGTTACAACAGCACTGAAAAAAAGTGACTTATGACTGTTTTTCAAAACTTATGATTGTGGCAGTATCCCCATGGTCATGGGATCAAAATTCGGACACTTGGGAATTGACTCACATTTATGACTGTTGCAGTAACCAGGGTCATATGATCCGCTTTTGCAACCTCCCGACAAGCAAAGTCAATGGGAAATCCCGATTCACTTAACAACAAGTGTCACTAAATTAACATCTACAGTGATTCACTTAACAATTGTGGCAAGAAAGGTCCTAAAATTGGACACAAATTCACTTAATGAATGTCTCACTTACCAGTATACATTTTGGGCTCAACTATGACCGTAAGTTGAGGACTACCTTTAGTGTTGGCACTGCTTTTATATTATCTTGTGGTTGTTACTGTTTGTTTAAACAGTGTTTAGGTATAAGTGTAATATCCAATATAATATTAGCACTATTATCTTCAACTGTTTTAAAATTAAAGGCTACATCTGGGTACTGTGTGTGCTTTCTAGCAGCAAGCTGTGGTTGCTATTGGACATGGACAAAGGGGCACTCGGGGGATCTCCAATCAAAGAGGCCTCTCAAATTACCCCTCCACCCAGACTGGCAGCAATATTGGCCCAGCAGTGCAACAAACATTCATTCTTTGAAAAAGGAAAGCATTTTCCTACGTGTGAATGGCAGGCTGCTGAATCAATGAGATGCAGCTTTGTGGCTCTGCAGCCAATGAGAGCACTGGAAGAGTCATAGCTCCTTCCCTCCCTTGCCATTACAGTTGACAAAAGCCACTGTTGTCAATTGAAGCCCCACATCCAGGCCACCAATTAAGAGCAAAGCACCACAGCATTTATGCGCAAGCAATGTGCTCAGACTTTTATCCAAGCAAAGGGCCCCTTTGAAGATACTATACAACCCTATAATTTAGTTAGAAGTTGAAGCTGTGGCAAACATTTGGGAATCAACTGAAGCGTTTTCCAGCTTTGTATCCAATTGCAATGCAGTCTGAAATCTGTCGAGTCAACCCTGAAGCAGCATTACCTTCTTCTTATCGTCCTCTTCTTTTTTCTTCAGGTTATAGATTACTTGGAAGAGATCCTTCAGATCTACGACCAGAGGTTCAGCCTAAGAAAAGAGAGCCAAGTGAGATGCATTTTCTAAAAAGCAGCCCATTCAAGGGCTTGAATTACAAGTTCTTTAAATGGCAGATATATAGTTTCGAGAAATATAAATGATTGTGCTGAGCACCATCTGTTATGTATCCACTTCAACTGAAGCGAAGTCTTCAATCTGGTCCGCCATTGAGGCGGGGAAAACATTTGAATATGATTGGTTGATAGCCTGGCAGCTCGCCTATAAAAGGACTCGCTGTCTGGCAGACGTTTTGCTGGGTTACTGACTGTTGTGGAATAAAGAGCTGATTGTTAATAGTTCCCAGCAGTGTCTTACCTCTTCCTTCACCTATCTATAACTGGTGATGAAGGTGAGATCGGAAGACAAGGTTTAAGACAATCGGGCGTTCAAAGCGGAGCCGCAAGACAGTCACCGTCGACTGAGGACAACATTCAGCCATCAAGATGACTGCTCACACACCGCCTCGCCCCTTCAACCCAGCCATGGAACAGTGGGAATCGTACATAGAGACATTCAAATGCTTCATGGAAGCAAATGATCTCCTAGGGCTATTGGACAACAGTAAACAATCCCTGTTCCTCAGTTACTACGGAATCGATGTTTTTGACACGGTGAAGGTGCTCGTCACGCCACTAGCAGTACAGGCAGTGCCATGGCCAATACTGAAAGGTGCACTCCAGGCTCACTATGGGCCAGAAAAGTCTAAATTCGTCAAACGGCATGAGTTACACAGCAGAACTCAAGGAGAGGGCAAAAACATAAACTAATTCATGGCTGCCCTTTGAAAAGCTTCTATGGGCTGCGATTTCAGAGAGCTACCCCTAGAGCAGCTCATCAGTGGGGTCAGAGATCTGCGACTCCAAAGGCGACTTTTGGAGAAGCCAAACCTCAACCTGCAGACTGCTGTAGACGAGGCCAGAGTGGCCGAGTCATCCAGCCAATCAGCAGCGGCTTTTCAAAAAAATGGCGCCAACACCGCAAGGCTACACATAGATTTTGCGGGGCAGGGAAAGGGACAGAATTTCCTAATTGTTGTCAATGCCTATTAACTATTGTTAATAGTTCCCAGCAGTGTCTTGCCTCTTCCTTCACCTAACACCATCCAAGGAGAAAAGATTTCTCCAGGTCTGGAGAGCTAAGAGGAATTGTGTAGTATCCCAGCTATTAATCAACTCAGGGTCAGCAACCCGCGGCTCTGGAGCCGCATGTGGCTCTTTCATCCCTCTGCTGTGACTCCCTGTTTCCAGTCAGCTCCACAATTGATAGGACTTTTGGTTAGGACAGGTAGAGGAAAAAGGATGCTACACTAGGAGGAGACTCTATGGTGGGGCAATCGGACTTCCGGTCACCTACAGAATTGAATGGAGGGGGGGGGGCGCTTCCGGTTAGGACCTTTGTGGCTCTTTGAGTATTTTAAGTTGTCGATCCCTGATCTAAGGAATAAGGAACCTGGGCCATAATTCTGAACCAGAATGAAGCACAGCTCTTGCTTCCCAAGTTTTGCTCCATTATACATCTCATGTGCCCTCTGAATGCAATAGGTAGGACCATAAATTATTAATAGATCAATCTCATAGGAGTTGAATTAGCAATGGCTGTCCAAAGAACATGTTTATGGATGGAGCACACTCAGGGAGAATATAATATTCTCAAATGATCTAAGCCTCAGAACTCACTGTAACAGCATTGCCAAAAAGGCATTAAGAGTTGTAAACCTAATAGTGCGAAGCTTCTTCTCTTGTACTGCAAACTAGAGCATACAAAACTTTTGCTAGACCAATTCTCAAATACAGCTCATCTGTCAGGAATCTGCACTGTATATTAGACATTAATACAATTGAGCGAGTCCAGAGGTATTTCATGAGAAGAGTACGCTACTCCTCTGCTTGCAACAAAATACCTTATGCCACCAGGCTTGAAATTTTAGGCTTGGACAACCTAGAACTATGCCACCTATGGTTTGACCTAAGCTTAGTACACAAAATTATCTGCTACAATGTCCTACCTGTCAATGACTACTAGCTTCAACCGCAATACCCCATTCCTAAGAGGTCCGTAAGGGATGTGCATTAAGTGCACCAGTTTGTCCTACTGTCCCTGTCCCATTTATTCGTACCCATTTCCTGTATTAATACCCATGTTTATACTTATTCCTGTTATCTGATACATATGTGACAAAATAAATAAATAAAATAAACTTGCAGCTGAGTCACAGAACTTATTTTAAACCAGAAATGGCCAATCTTTTTTGACTGGGGAAAGTGTTATATTTCTCTCTCTTGTATTGGCAAGTGGCAGCAAGGAACAGTAGCTTCTATGGTGAACATTCCTCTTGCATTATTATCCTCTTACTTGTTGTGATGTTTTGATGGCAAAGAACTGGTGCTGCCCTTCTCCTCCACAGACATAGCCAAAGGCTCGGTTGTCCGTCACATCTCGAGCAATGAAAGAGATTTTGTTGACAGGATGCTCATGTTCAATAACCTAGAATCAAACCAAGTAACATAGAAATAACCATGAGTAGCATAATCCCTTGTCAAAGTAATCAGAGCTCAGGATAAGCAATTTGAGAAGTTTGCATATCACACTTAATTGCTTAACCCGGTGTTTCTCAACCTTGGCCAATTTAAAAGACACCGACTTCAACTCCCAGAATTCCCCATGCAACATGGCTGACAGGGGAATTCTGGGAGTTGAAGTCCATACCTCTTTAAAGAGGATAACTTGTTTTCTAATCATGGCTGCTGCCACTCTTGTTCACTTTAGCTGATGTTCAATAATTCCGAAACAATTTTTTACTTTGATAAATAAAACACTGAGTCACATATCACTGTTTAACCTTAGTTTAGTTGGCTTACTGAATCATACCTGGCTGGATCTATACATTACCCTAAGCAAAAATCAAATAAACTGCATTATAGGCACAGTGGTTCTCAACCTTTTTTGGGCCATGCCAGACTTAAGCATGCCTAAAATCCTGATATATCCCGTGACATATAATTCTTACTATTCAAAATGCCCTACTCATGCAGAGGAAGCCTAAAAGGCCATTAATTTGGTTTAAACAAGGTTCCAATTGCCCCCATTAAAAATCAAAGTGCCCTCCTGTGGGGCATGGGCCCCATGTTAGAACATGTAATTTGAATTACCAGTAACAAAGGCCTAGAACGCTAACTCTTCCTGAATAAGTCATATATGCCGATCATAGAACCAGAAACCACAGATACTATTATGAGGGTCAAAGGTATTTGATATAAGAGACATTAAGTTTCAATTCAGAACAAGGAATAAAGGACAAGAAGTCAGATAGCGATTGAAGATGTTACAGTAGTTGCTTGTCCTTTGACCTAGCAAGAGTTGTGCCTCATTGTTAATTCCTCATTTGCTGTTTGCAAATCAGAGCTAACCCAATTTTATAAACTGCAGCAAGAGTTTGCAGGTAGATAATTTTTTCAAAAGTTAAGAACAGGATATACTTAATCCAGGTGTGTAATTAGCTTCTCCATTCTAAATGGCTATTTCACTTTATTGAAGCAACGCCAGCTTTGGTTTAGACAAGTGTTTCTCAACAGCAAAGCTGGCTGGGGAATTCTGGGAATTGAAGTCCAGATATCTTAAAATTGCCAAGGTTGAGAAACACTGGTTTAGACCAAGGGGTCGCCAACCTTGGCAACTTTAAGACTTGTGGATTTCAACTCCCAGAATTCCTCAGCCAACAACGCAAAGCTGGCTGAGGAATTCTGGACGGCCACAAGCCTTAAAGTTGCCAAGGTTGGAGACCGCCTGGTTTAGACACAGTGCTTGAAAGTAATAAAGATTTAGAGCGAAAATTAGCCTTTCCTTGTTTCAGTAAGCAGGTAGGCCTCTAAACAGAATCGGACTCCCCTAAGGGACATAGAACTCACCCCAGTCTTTTCATCCATGATTTTGATTCCAGCAAGAGAGATGTTCACCCATACTTTCTGCTTGTGCTGTCCCTGGGAACGGGCTGCAACTGCCATTCCCTAGTAATCAAAAGCCAGCATATTAAATCAATCAATCAATCAATCAATCAAGTTAAAAAGTGTCATTATTCAAATCTGTTCACTTCACTTTGCATTTGTTTCTTAAAAGAGCATGTAAAAACTATTTGAGTCTTTTAGTGCTTCCATCCAAGAAAAATGAAGCCACAAAGTTAAGAAAGCGCCTGCCTTAACTTATCCAATAACATCCCTTGATTTTTGCAGTCCTGTCGAATTGGGATGCAGCATAATGGACTGTCACCTTGTTGAATTGGGATGCAGCATAATGCACTGTCACTTTTCAAAATGCTATCAACATTTTTTGACCTATATTAGAAAATGTACAAGTGTTGAACCTTACTTCCCCTGTAAACAGTTCCCAGTAAACAAAGCTTTCTGATGGAAAATATGAAGAAAAGCCAGAAAGCTGAATACAAGACTCAGAACACTCGTTGTTCTAGCAAAGTTTCCATTTTTTTTCTGTGTGGAAATTCTAGAGATTTTTCTCTTCTTCAAACACTTGTTTTGTAAAGTCACAAGGATGGCATTTGGCCCATCTCCAAATGAAGCCTGTGTCAGGATGCAATAACGAATCGCTCCAAAAATTCTAGTAAATCTAGATTTGCAAGCACATCCTGTCCATGGTCAACGACCCATCTCCATCCCCAACAGAGCACTGATGGTGTTACCTAGTTGGGTAATGAAATGCCTGCAAGAGAACAACCAAGCTCAGAGACCACCAAAGGACCTACAATCCATCACCTCCAATGCTAGAGATGGTCTTCTTAGACAAGAAGCCGTATCTGTGTACATGATATGACATAATAAATTTAATAAGACATAAATTTGCAAGGAATGACTCAAGCCTACCTTTAATTTCATCATTGAATCTTGGCTCATTTTGTCTCCTCTTGCTTCTGGAACATCATCAACACCGATCAATTTGGCCTTGTACTTTACCCCATCACCTTGGAATCTGGCCAAAAGGAATTCCTCTGTCTTTTCCAATCCTGAAAAGCCAGTTTAATTCATGTAAGCCCATCTGAACTCTTCCTGTGGCTACAGATAACAGAGTACAGCGTGCATTTTATAACAGCCAGTGCCCCTCATCGGTGTATAGTATTTCATAAAATTATGAGCTCTTCTTCTGGATGCAATGAGCAGACACTCAGCATCTTAGTAATTCTTTTGTGTTGCACTAGCCATCAATATATTTGAGCTATAATTGGGTATAGAGGAGCACACAGGGTCACTTCTCTGAATAGAAGGTTACATACACAGAAAAAGTTGGAAGAGCCAAGATTGGCTGACCACTTTTTAAAGTCAAAGAATTCTGCTATGTACGGCAAGACCATAAGATGGCAGTCTAATGCAAGATTCCAATTGGTTTGTTTTCAATTCGTAATAACATCAAGTAAATAGGATATTTAAGAGACTGTTGTATATTCTTGTACCCTATAAATATATTAAAGATTCATAAGCATCAGGTTCACGATTTGCTGCAAACTGTACCCACCAAACCTATTCATTTTATCATTGTGTTTTCCAGAGTACATTTTCTGTTCTTGCATCAGTTTGCAAACCCCTTAATGTGCATTTACCATGAACTTGGCTGTAACTTTCACATATGTTCCTCTTCTACAAGCATCCCCTGCAAACAATTCCTCCTGCTTTCCCAGTTGCTATTTACTCACAGATACCTTCATGCAGTTTCTTCATCAGAGAATATATATCCCATCATTTGGACAATCCGAAGCACCAAATTAGGAGTGCGGTCTGATTCAAACTGGACTGAAACCAGGTCCTCCATCCAATTTTGATCTGCACCAGGCTGTTTCCTCAAGTCTTTTCCAGATGGTTTCAGAAATGATCTGCCTTCTGAATGGCTTTTATTACCTTACCTTTCTTTTTCTCTTTTTTGGAAGGCTGTGGTTTGAGTGGTGTTTGCTGCTGGGCAGTTGGCTGTTGACTGTTGACACTGACTGTTTCTGCGTCACTTGACATGGTGAGAGGCCAGCTTCAATTCCAAAGACAAAGACCGGGGCTTAATAATAAAACTGATCTCCAGTTCCTGGTCCTCAGAGGACAAGCATACCACTCTGACCTTCAGAAGAGAAAACGAATTGATTTATTTCAGTGTGTGTTGCATTCAAGTGGGAAAGAGCTACTCAAAAGTAGATCTGTACTGTTTAATGATCTCCACTTGGGAGTAAATGTCTGATCTGGTAAACCTTCATTCATTCATTCATTCATTCATTCATTCATTCATTCATTCTCTCTCTCTCTCTCCCCCCCCCCCAGTTGTCTCTCATTAAAAGTAAAAGAACAATGAATCAGATCTGGTCCAAAGGCAGATGAGGCCATAAACTAAAACGGATGACTTAGGTTTCTTCCATTTACAACAATACTGAACTTTTTAAACCCTAGAGGCCCCATGATATCATATGGACATTCTAGCAAGCAAATAGCAAAAGGTCCCCAACCAACAAAAAGCATGGCAGGATGTGGAGCAGAAACTTGTCTACTCCAAAACAATGCAGCTCAACTGTCCCGCTAGAAACAGTGGTAAAGAAAATCCAGATTCAGATCCACTCTCAACAAGCTCTATGGTAGATTTTCTGGATCCATGTTCTATTTTCAAACACGGAGCTCCCAAAAAACCAGAAAGCTATAAAAGCTGCTTTACATCAAGATACAAGATTTGTCCATCTCACTTCAGTGTCTGTCATTGAGTCTTCCAGTTCTAGGTCTTTGAATGCTAGATATATATTTTTTTTGCATGGAAAAACAATTTGTCTTTTGAACTGAATTTGATGGTGATTTCATGGACCCTCAAAGTAGTTGTCTTCACAACAGTATGTAATTGATTGGCTTTTTCCAGTATTTTGTTTTTGTTCCAGTATTGCCTACAACCTTGACATTTTGATGACCTTCCATCCAAATACAGATAAAGAAACACCAAGCTGCTTAATTTCCATCCCAGACAAGGTCAGATACCTCCATATAATAATTACAATGGTGTTAAAAAGCTTTCTATCCTGCAATTCCCTCATAGTAACAATTAAAAAACAGAAGGATCTTGATATCATTCATTGATAAACTACATAATCAGCTCCTTGCCCTTAGTAGAACAATTCTTAAACTGATAAGATTAAAAATTTTATGGACTTGATTAGATTTGGATTTAAATAGATCCTGGTAAGTACCCACACTGGAGAGGAAAAGGACTGATCTCCCATCATTCTACAGCCTCTCCGGTTCTCCTTGCTTCTTGATCTGAAAAATGTACATCAGACAAAGTGTTTCATTACGATACCTTCCTTTGGGATGAAGTGGAATATAAACATCAAACTGCAAACTGGTGATGAAATAGTGGCTAGACCAGTGTTTCTCAACCTTGACAACTTGAAGATGTGTAGACTTCAACTCCCAGAATTCCCTGTGGCCAGCCATGTGGCTGGAGAATTTTGGGAGTTAAAAGTCCACGCATTTTCAACCTGCCAAGTTTCAGAAACACTGTACTAGACAGTCTTAGACATACATACATACCCAACTCCCATCCTAAGGAAGCAGAGTGCCAGAAACCCTACCTCATCTGTTAAAAATTTGTCAAAATATTTCAATTGCTTTTCCATCAGCAGTTATTGCATCCAGAGGAATAATAAAAATAAAGACTTTCTGGCATGGGACTAAGATAGCAAACTGCATCAGGACTTCTCGCACACTTGACGCAGATCTCATATCCCACGTGTGGTCTGAAGGGAACTCTGGCTCGCACAGGAAAGAGGGATGGGCTATCGACGAAGCCAAGTTCCTCCCATTCCATTTGTTTTATGACTTCCAGAGCAACTCATCAATCAAGCCAAAATATTAAATGCTATCGATGTTTTTGGCTGCAGCCTGCTAGATACTGTGAATTTCAACTCTCATCACCCTCATCAAGCAACGTGGCTTCACGAGAAGAGTTTCTTGGGAGCTATAATCCAAACTGCAAAGCACCATGGTGAATTCAGACCTTAGATTAAATGTTCTCTCGGAGTATGCATAGAAAAACATAGTTGTACATTAAAATGTTTTTTTTTAATCATCCTTGTGACCTAATATGTTTTGTTTTTTCTGTGAAAGTAATGCTATAGCAAGTAATATCAACAAGGCTGTCAACAGCTCAGGTGTTGATTTTGAATGCCAGATTAGGTGATGGCTGCCTGATCCGTATCATTCTCTAGATGAGGGGTGTCAAACCCGAGTCATGTCGTCATCACATGACCTATCATAACTTTCCCTCCTTCACTAAAACAGGGGTGGGCATGGCCAGCATGTGACACATCCGGCCCATGGAAGGTAAGTTTGACACCCCTGCTCTAGTTGGTCATATGGGATCCTGAAATTTCGCTAAGAAGTAGCCACAGCTAAACCATTAAATCCAAAACCCGCGGATGGCATCATCCTGCCCATATCTTTCTACTTTTCCAATGAGGCTAAAATAGGAGAGTCATCTCATTTATTCCTATCAAACCAGCCTTTCCCAACCTGCTATTTTCAAAATGATCATTTGCATTATTGCCAAACAGTATGACTCATAATTTAAACCTGGCTCTCCAGAACATTAACTTTGATAGGTTACGTGATGCCTTCTCACTCTGAATTCAAGGCATTTCCATAAAGCAAGTAGACCTATATAGTGTTGCACGGTATAAGGAAGTTTACATCATTTCCAAAATGAAATGATCATCTGCACCCTGATTATGCCACAATAATTGCTTGACTACAAGTCTTTCCTTTGACAAGCATCTTAAAATAATATAAGGAAGGACTGTTGAAAATTTTGAATGGGTTATAATCTCAGGATGTGCTTAGCCGTAGAATCTGGAAGGTTATTGGCACAAGCTATGCAACATTATGAAGTACTCAACTTAGCCTGTTGAAAGTATTAGTTAAAGTCTCAGAAGTAATCAAATGTTCTTAATGGACCTGCTTTTTCTTGTCAAGTTTGGAAAGTCTAAGGTTGGATTTCAAAGTATTTAGGATGGGGGTACAAGTGTTACAGCCGCTGGAGTTTTGAACAGTCTTAAATATTAATCTCCAGAAACTATAATATTGTATCCTGCCTCACTCAGGGAAGTTTCCTATTAGCCACACGTATGACAAGATTGTGTTAGATACTTTTATATTTTTAAGGAACTGGTTTCCATTGCTTCATTTCTCTTGGATCATTGACCTGAATTACAACCTAAGAAAATGATGGAAAAACATCAGATCTTCCATCTTAAGAACCCCGGAGTTTCATATTTCCCCCAACATTTTGCTATGCAGTATTTTATTAGATGCTGGTAGTAAAACATTCAGGGATTCAAACTGAATTCCTGGTGACTACAAGGGCATATCCATGTAATTTTCCTGGCAGCAATGTGGAAACATCATTACCTGTTTCCAGCATGTTTGTTCATCTCTTTAGGCTACTGACATTTCTTTGTGATCTGCCATTTCTCTATTGACTCTGTTCAGTACAAGGAACTGGGGGAAAAGACCTTGGAGAAAGCAACTATAAGCGATTTGGAGAACAACAGACACAGGCAGGTAGACAGAAAAGTATTAGGAAAAGATTCAGATAGTCTTCCCTGATTTCCTGGGACATTACAGGCAGGGAAGGAAAATGCAGGCAGATTTGCAATATTCTGATTTGATAAGACTATCTCAATAAAGTCCTAGTTTTCTTGTGGAATCAGTTTTATGACCTGGTGTTCCTCATAAGGTTGACCCCATAGTTGTTGTTTTTTTTCCAATTTGGCCAAGGCCAGCTCAGTGCTTTTACCTTCCATATTCTACTTCTTCTCATGAGAAAGATTCATTTCATTATTTCTACTGAATAATGAAATGAAGCAGCATTTGGACCTAATATAATACACCGTACTTTTCGGAGTATAAGACACACTCTCCCTCTAAAAGAGGGTGGAAATATTGGTGCATCTTATAAACCAAATACAGCCATTTTTGGCCTCCCAAATTTTTTTACAAAAACAAGGCACGCAGAGGGTTTGGGAGGTCTGCAGAGTGCTCCTGGGGGCTGGGGAGGGCAAAAACGCGATGCGTGTGTGGGGGGTTGGGAGGTGAAAAATGGGCCCGTTTTTCACCAAAAAGTGGAGGCGAGGGCAAAAATTTTGTTTGTTTGTTTACCTGTTCAAAATCTTGGTGCGTCTTATACTCCGATGTGTCTTATAGTCCAAAAAATACGGTATATTATAAGGACCTCCTGCTTCTGTTTTCCAGAAGTCTTTGGTTTAAAAAGCCATTTATAACTACCATAAATATAAAGATAAATGGATTATAGGCTTTGAAAAGGCTTATGATCAATTCGTATGTAGTCAGCATCCTACAAGGAATGGGCACCGGGCACAGCCTTCGCATTAAAACATTTCATTTAGTTATAGCAAAATTTGTGTAATTTATTCAGCTTCTATAGCCACCCATCTCGGTCAATGATTCCGGGCAGCTTACAATTCAGAAAATCCATTACAATGGAAAAGACTAAGAACATTTTAAAACAATATAAACCCTAAAGACATCCAAATTAAATACACATGGGTGCAAGATACTTGATCAGTTAACAATATAGCCAGGAAACATGGCCCTTAGCGCATTCAGTGCCTCGGGCAGAAGGAACATAGCCAGGTTTGCAGATTCGTGTTCTTGTTTAGAGATATATAAGCATTTGTCCTTACTGGTATCCATGTATTCCCCCCCCCCCCATTGTGCTTTTCGCAAGGAGCAGACATGTTCTTGGTGCTCTCTCAGCTTGGCTTTCTTGCAAATGTTTCATTACCCAAACTAGGCAACATTGTCAGTGCTAGCAAGAATATCAACCAAGCTGACAGACCACCAAGGGCACCTCATTTCAAACCTGAGCTGCAAATATTGTATTCTCCTTTACTGGAAACAGAAACGTATTTGCAAGAGAATCCCCACTCAACCTGAACCATGTTTTCTTGCTTGCTTGCTTGTATTTTATTTCTCAGCTGAAACTACTGGAACGCTGACATGGGTTTTTGGAGTACAAAGGTTGCAGCCTTAACAAGTTAATATTTTAGTTCCCGTGATTCCTTTGATCCCGCCATTCCTTTGATCCCGCCATGCTCTTCAGCTGAGGAAGACTTTTGCTCCTGAATTCCAGCTTTTTCACTATTTCAAGCAGCATCAGCAAAAAAGAGGCAGCTGTCCTTGCACAGCAAAAGATTTGAAACTCCTGAGGACTCAAATGATATTTGAAGGCTTCTATCCTTAAGATACCAGCTGGGTTTAACTTCCATTACCAACCAGAGGTGGGTTCAGAATCTTCTTACTGTCGGTTTGCTAAGGATTGCGCCTCGAGCGCGCATGCAAAGCGCGCAAGAGAGCGCATGCTTGGCAGTCAAAAACTATGTTCTGCGCATGCACAGAAGCAAAAAGCTATGTTCTGTGCATGCGCAGAAGCAAAAAGTAGCTTCTGTGCATGCGCAGAAACAAAATCTAAGATGGTGGTGCCCACGGAGCCACCAACAGAACTGGTTCTGTGATGTCATCACAGAGTTATTACCTACTCCAGTGATGATGAACTTATGGCACACGTGCCATAGGTGGCACACGGAGCCATTTCTGAGAGCACGCAAGGCGCTGCCCTGTCAGCTTCAGCGCGCTTGTGCACGCTGGCCAGCTGATTTTCAGCCTTGATTTTCAGCCATTTTTCATCCTCTGGAGGCTTCAGGATGTTTTTCTGAAGCCCCAGAAGGGTGAAAAACGGCCCAACAGGCAAATCGAAGTCACTTCCGGTTTGCCTGTTGGCCATTTTTTACCCTCTGGAGGCCTCAAGACACTTCCCTGAAGTCTCTGGAGGATATAAAATGGTCCAACAAGCAAACTGGAAATCTGTTCCTGAACTTCCAGTTTGCCCGTAGGGTCATTTCTCACCTTCAGGGTGAAAAACAGCTCAACGGGCAAAACGGAAGTCCCGTTGGGCCATTTTTCGGCCTCCGGAGGCTTCAGGAAAGTCTCCTGAATCCTCTGGAGGGCGAAAAACGGCCCAATTGGGGGGGGGCGCATGCGCCGTGTGCGGGGGGG